>OY294044.1:18132794-18256853 GCA_958510825.1 Brachypterus glaber | reverse complement strand
TGATTTTTTGTTATTTTAAAGCCTAAAAGTAACCTGTGCAAAAAAAATCAAAAAACACTTGAAAATTTTTTCAAAATTTTAAATGTTTTTTTTTTTAATTTTCTTCTTGCGAAAAATAAAAAAAATTTGAAAAAACAATTTTTTAAAATAGTTTTTATTTTTTTTAAAAGTCTAACCCCCATAACTTTTTGTTTTTGGGGGATTACTCTCAAAGTTGGTAGAATTGATCCTTAACTACCTATAATAGTAATCTTTCCTAAAAATTTTAAGAAATTAATTTACGTTAATCAGAATTTTCTTTCAGCTTTTTTTGATTTTTTTTGGGATTTTTTTAAAAGTTTAACCCCCATAAATTTTTTGTTTTACTTTGAAAAACAATAGGGATCTTCCCCTCATGGAACTTGATTTTTCCTAAAAAATTCGAGTCGATCGGATAATTGGTTCTTGACGGACATTTTCAAAGTTTCTTATTTTTTTTATGAAACACATTTGTATTCAAGAACTTTTTGTCTAGGACGTTTTTTGGCGATTTTGGGAAATTCGAAACTACCGTGTAATAAATAAAAAGACTTCACATGATTTCTCTTTAAAAAACTGCTGGACGCGACCTTCAAATATTTTTTTAAAAATCTAAAAAAAATAGAGGGTTGGTTTTTGACCTAAATGAACATTCATAAGGAGTGGAACCCTAAAAAAGTCCATTTTTAAATTTTGTCTGGTCACCCTACTACACATACTACGTAGTAGTATAACAGGGTTCCCACCGACCTGGAAAGAATGGAAAACCTGGAATTTTTAAGTTCCTCAAAAAAAAACCTGTAAAAAGCACTGGAATTTGCCTATTTTTCACGAAAACCTGGAATTTGGACATTTTTAAGCAAAAAAGTTTGGAAACAGCATTCCCAAACATGTTCTATTTATTTTACCAAGAATAACTCTTAAATTAAAAATATTAGAATTCTGTAAAAATGTTTAAAAATTAAAATACATATCAAATTTGCAAAAAAAAAAATATTTAAAATAATAATAATAATAATAAGAAAATGACGGACATATTTCAAAAATTTTCAAACAAAAACGTATGCCATTTTGTTATTTTTTGGCCAAAAATGTTTCTTCTGTTTCGGGCTATAGCGACTTCAATACTAAATAATATTCCGTTTTGTTTTTTTTTTCAGTCGATCCAATCATGGCGACCACCGTTTTTTGATGTTTCATACTCGAAACAAAGAAAGATAGGACCTACGTTTATATGAACATTTCTTCATAAAATTCAATCAACTTTTCATTGCCAAAGTTTGTAAAGAGGCTAATGCTAATGCACCAAATCACCCTGTATAATATATAATTATCGTATTTAATAAAGAATCAGTATAATACAATTTGTTTCATTATCCTGTTTAAAAAAAAACATAGGTATATTATATACTGAACACGGTGTTAACTTTACCGATAACGATGTAAATTTTACCATAAATGGTGTATGTTTCATTTTAACAGTAAAATTAATAAATTCTGTTTTTGTGTACATTTACACATTGTTACAGGTAAACCACTCTCGAAAAAAACCTTGTTTACCTATAATAATGTGTAAATGTACACAAAAACGAAATTTATCAATTTTATTGTTAAAATCAAATTTACACGGTTTTCGGTAAAATTTACACATTTTTCGGTAAATGTTACACATTTTTCGGTAAAATTTACACATTTTTCGTTAAAGTTTACACAGTTTTCGGTAAAATTTACACAGTTTTCGGTAAAGTTTACACAGTTTTCGGTAAAATTTACACAGTTTTCGGTAAAATTTACACAACTTTCGGTAAAATTTACACATTTTTCGGTAAAATTTAATCAGTCGGTATCTTCTAGCAGGATATGCACATCCAATACCTTCCTTAAAATAAGGAAAATATTTTGACAGAACAAAGAAAAAGTACCATAATAAAATTTTAAGTCCTATACTATGTGCCTCTACTGCCTTATATAATAATATTATACCTATCTATTCATTTTGTTATATAGTATATAATGCACCTAGTATGCTAACTAAGTCTTTAGTGTTCGAGACTGAAGTTTTTATGCTGAGACGGAGTCGAGGCAAAAAATCAGTCGATAACACTTAAGACAGTTGCATATACTATTTTTTCTACTACCTAAAGCTAGTAACTCCAAATATCAGTTAAAAATAAAGTTTAAAAATTATGTTGACATAGCTGTCAGTTTGACAATTAAGTTGACATTTCTAATAATGTGTATGTGTATTTTGTTTATAAATTTAAAAACTTGAAAATGACTTTATGTTAAAAAAAAAGTCGAAACAATTGTCGCTGTAATGTTTGTTTAATAGACAATAAATATATATTTTGGAGAGATAAAATTTTTTCTATGGTTTATTTAAATCAACTCCAATATGAGTAAGGATCAAGAATTTCTTAATTTAAGTTAGTAGTTGTCTCAAAAAATTTTCATTATTGACCGTCGTCAATAAACAATGCTTAACAACGGTCAATAATAAATGATCGATTTTATTGGTTGACAAAGTAAGTAAGCCTTGATAGCGGTAGATTATATGTAAGCTAGCAGTTAATTGGGTAGTAGAACAAATTATTTATTGTTTACCTAATGCCCTTTTGGTCAGCTATAAAAATTGTGAATTGACAATATGCATTGGGTGCGAATTGTGTTACCAACCGTAGAAAAATTAAGTACCGTAAAGGTATGAACTAATGAATTAACTGGTTTAAACTGGAAAAAACACAACAAGAACAACAAAATAATAAACACCAGGCCTAAAACTTTATAAGCAAATCGCTTCGCAAATCCACCATTTATTTCAAAACAGATGCCAGTACATTAGAACTACTGGTTAGTTGGAAACACTTTGCACCCAGAAAATATTGTCAATTTAATGCATTGATATTTTGTAGGGTCAATCGGGCAGGGGTTTTTTGACATCCGTCGCGGCGACAGCAAGCTATCGCTGGATGGAGTGACCCTTAACGTTTTGTTCTAATGGAAAGTAGTTCTAATGTATCATACATATGAATGTCATAATATGTCATAGCCACAACTGCTGGATCCAGTAAAAGCATAGTATGCGGCTTCTTTTAAAATTCCATGGCCTTCTAGTTTTCATTACTTTTGCCCTGCAGTGTACGCGAAAGTACGCTGTTTATCATACACTGCATTGATTTTTGTGAATTTTAAAAATTGTTTAATGTCCGTTACAAATAATGAATTTTTATCTCGGCCTTGTCGTGATTTTTTTTTAGGTGGTCAGTTGATAACCAAAAAAGGAGCACCAACATGAATAATGACGCCCTTATTTATGACACCAATTTAAAAAAAAAAAACGTCAACAACTCCACCAAAAAAAATGCGCCTTGGGACCTCTATCTTGTTGCCCCACCCCACCTGATCTAAATTTACATTTATTTATTTTATCCATTTTGATCAGTGTACACGCGTTTTAGGTTCTATTTTCATATTCGTGTACAGTATACAATGTATGCTATATTTACTGAAAATTTTATATCACGCCAAAAAAATCGAATACAATACAAAATAAAAATAGCAACAAGCTGTGGTTTTCTTTATTGCTTTGTATACTATAGTATAACACTAGTTAAAGTGGTTTTGCGCGCCTCGTATTTTAAGATTTTTTAACCCCCTTTTCTTCGTTGTTTTAAAAACACGTTTTAGAATTTTTCGGTTAAATTTTATTCACAAATGGTATTTGACAGAAAATTCACAGAATAAAAATATTAATATATTGTCTACCTTTTAGTTTTTAATAAATTTATAAATAATATACCATGACGCGACATTGCAGTTGGATTTTCAGTATGCAATTTTCACCTACTGTACAATTTTCATATATAATTACACAAGAGGCTGAGAATTATGCGGAAAAATCCATTGTTTTTATGAAAATTTGCTGTCTGGAGTAATTATTTCCTTTGACAACAAATTTGAATGAAAACTGTGAATTTTTCCTGATAATTCGAAGAATCGTGTGTAATTCGGAATATTTACAATGATTTACAATATGTCAAAGCAACTTTTATATTTTTTTGATCGCAAAATGATATAAATTTTTTATATACTTATCTTAATATTTTTTACAGGTATATTCTTTATTTTGGTTAATTTAATTTCATTCTCAATTGCTAAATTGTTCATTTTTAAATTTCGAATTACGGTTCTGTCAATATTTCAGTCACTCACTGACTAGCGCGGTACTGCGCTAGGCTTGTTCATATTAAAAAGTTAACCTAGAAATACTGTCATTTATAAAGAGAATATTTTGTGGTATTTTTTAGTAAATAATAAAGTAGTAACAATAATTATAAATAGTAATATATTTATATTTAATTATTAATTAGTTTTAGGTATAAAATTTTGTTGTTAAAGAGAAATAATTGGTTGATAAAACGTTAAAAAATAATTGCTGTAATTTAGCGGAAATTGCATACCCGTGGCAGGCATCGGCCGGCATAGCAGATTCTTTCTCTTTCAAAGATTGGATAATGAATGAGATTTATAAAAAACATTGCCTGAAGCTCTAATATGATCTAAAAAAAATAAGCACAGGCCAAACAAATGTGATATATTGAACTTTATTTGTTTTCAGTACAGATGCACCTAAAACCATAAAGGGCCGGGTCAACATCGCCCGTGCTATTTTAAAAAGCCAGTCCGGACCTGCATTCTTGGGAGTTTTTGAGATCACTAAATTTAAATCTAGCAGTAAAATTAAAAAAAAAATCAAAATGGTACATCCAAAATAGCATTAAAATTTTAGGTTTTCCGCTTTAGATTTTTACGAAAAACAATCCCAGCCAAAAATTTTGGATAAGGACGCCCATAAAGTATGTCACGCCTATGGGGGGGGTCCCGGAGTTTGTGAAACTTTGTGACAGATGGAGGGAGGTCTGAAGTTTTATCAGACATGTAATAAAAATATTTAAAATACAAAATTGTTTTTTTTTTTATATAAAAATTTAACGTCACGAGACACATAGGGGAGTCAGTTCCGGTGTGACACTTTGTGACAAAAGGGGGAAGGTGTCAAAAATGGCTAAAAAAACCGTGATATACTTTATGGACGTCCACTAGGGTCCAAATACTTTGGCTCAAAAAAATCTCATGTTGTGCAATATAAATACTTTTTTTCTGTATCAGTGAAGAGTGTCATATCATTCATCAAAATGGTATTTACTTTTATTATTGTTTGAAAATGGGTAGGTTGATAGGTATTTTTAAATTTTTCCTTAACCTATAGATATTGTTTCTAAAAGGCTATATCTTAAATTTGAAATAAAACGACCCAGAAATTACCGAGATATAAAAAAAGTATTTGTAAGATAATGACGACATGACGCGTCATGACGCCACGAGTTACCATTTCCCTTGTATCTCGCTTATTTATGGTGCGATTTAATTGAAATTTGTGTGAGGCCCTTTTCAGATTAACGTATTTCAATGTTTAGATTATAATGCCGCGATTTTTAGCTTGGGAATTATGACGTCCTAATTCATAAGTTTTAGCTAGGCACTTAACACTCTCTAAAATTTTATAAGAAAACAAATATTAGAATTTTAGTTATGTGATTTTTTAAAAACCAGTTCCAATTTTTTAGCTAACAACGTCCCCATTAAAGTAGATATGTGGAATAGTGACTAATACATATTTAGTGATTTGCGATTTTAAATCCAGTTATTTAAATTTTTATGTGATTAAACAGTTGGTTTTAAGTAAGAAAAGTTATTCATTAGTTTTGGTAATTATTTTTGTATTTTTTTATTTGTCTAAAGTTAGGTTTCTTAACTTCTATTCATGATCTTAAATATGTAGTGCTGATCGGTATAATCAACGAACGAATAACTCTTCTCTCTAGAATAGGCATTTCATTTGTAAAAACTGACAAAAACGTAGCCAACATATACATTTTTCTGTCTTACTCGCACAGCTTTGTTCTAACAGAGACAACAATAACAGTTACTGTTAACTGTTATTGTTCAGGCCGGAATATACCTACTATTTGTTTACAAACAAACCGAGATGTTGGCGATACTTTATATTAACGGTATGCGTATTCTAGAGAGAAGAGTTATTAGTTCGTTGGGTATAATGCATTTTAATGATCAGTACTACATAGTACATATTTAAGAACAGATAAGCTTAAAAATCTAATTTTTTATTTTATGGTCAAGATTGAAAATCCAGATATATAATAATGCGTGCCTAATTATTTATTTAAGGTATGTATGTGTACCTAACAGGTATTACCTATAAACATGTGTAATTTTATGTTTATTTATTAAATACATGAAAATATCTTTAAAAATGTAAACAAAACTTTTTTGTCATTAAGGGATTATTTGCTGTAAAAGTTATAAATCCATTTATTTCTATTTAATTAATTAAATGTCATTCTCAATTAAAGAAAAATTCCAAACAAAACTTGGCAGTGTGAAAATAGAAATAAGATTAGAGATGTGCTTTCATATTAGTATAAAACTTTTTATCCAATGTCTATCGATAATTATAATTATAATTATAATTTAGCAAATAGAGTCAAATTCACATAACGAAATAATTATTTTATAATTAAATAATTATTTTAGGTATTTTAATAAAATACCTAAATTATTTAGGCTAAATTCCTTTGTATTTTTCATTTTATATTGTGGATGATCCGTAACATGAAATTACCATAGTAAAATGGATGCTATTATCATATTATACGTCACGTTCTGAGCATCAAAAATAGAAACTAAAAATACACCAATAAAAATTTTAATACCGTAGGGTAATTCTGCATTAAAAACTATGAAAAAAGTTGCCATAGACAAATATCCACAAATCGCTTTTAAGGTTGCAAAGGTACCTTAAAAGTTGTTATTCTTTAAGTCGCCATAGTACTTATAAAACCGATTTTCGAAAGTAGATGTACACGAGCTTTTTGTCACAGAATGTGTATTTTAAACAACGAACTAATAACTCTTCTCTCTAGAATGGGCAACATAAATATTTGTGTGTCTTACTCGCACATCTTTGTTCTAACAGAGACAACAATACCAGTTACTGCTAATTGTTATTATTCAGGCCTGAATATACCTACTATTTGTATACAAAGAAACCGAGATCTTGGCGATACTTTATTTTAACGGTATGCGTATTCTAGAAAGAAGAGTTCTTAGTTCGTTGATTTTAAATAGTATAGTTAGTATAGTTTATTTCTGCATTATTACATAAGCATGGAGAGCCCCAAATAAGCTTTCGGCTTGTGCTAGGGGCTCTCCATTAATTTTGAAAAAAATAAATTATTCGAATTTTAACATTTTGTATTTAATAAAGAGAATATTTTAAATTTCGGCAAAACTAGTTTAATAGATAAGATAATATCGATATTTTATCATGTTTTAGCTAAAAATAAATCAATTCAAGCGAATTCAAGTGACACACTGCAATATAACCATAAATAAGCTGGAGTCAGTTTGACTCCTTATCTGTGGTTATGTTAAAAAAAATGCATGTTTGATGCTGAGGGTTAAAAATAACACCGGTCACAAAAAATAATAATGTGTATTACTCTTAACCAGACTAGGTTTTTCTTACACATTTTTGGGCGCTGAAAACGAACTTGACAATTAAAATGCTTGCTGACCACCAAAGGACATCGCTCCTTTCTTATGTAAAAGTGGTTATAGTCAGATGTGGCTGAATTTTGAATATGTTATAGTTCTCGACATTCTGAAGTGTTCAAGTAGTCTAGGAGCTGGTGATCATTTTTATTTCATTATTTGCTCCCAGCTGTATTTTATATATGTCTTAAAGTACATTTAAATTAAGCTACTTGCAAATCGCTAGGTCCTGGATCGGGTTCCTTTGGAAGCATCGAAAAGGTGGTGAAATGGGGTCCCCGAAAAATATATTTTTAACTTACCGAATCAAACAAATTATATTTATTACATTTAGTTTAGTTTATTTTCACAGTTTTACACAATTATTCAGTAGGCTAAGAGTTAAAAAAAAAGACTTTAAAAACTTTATCTGACATATGTCAACACTAAAAAGTTTTTTTGTGGGCCTGTGTAATTTTTCTTTATCTTTAACTATGGTCTGTCTGTTACCAAGCAAGATAGTAAATTAAAAATCGCACAGTAAATATTTTTACAACAGGTTTGAACAGTATATGTTTGTGTATAGAATATAGTTATGTTTTATAAAATAAATTAAGCAGTATGTTTGTTTATGTTTGTTTTTAACCTCGTACTATTCTACTTAATTAAGCATCCCCTAAGTCCAGGACTTGTGTGGGCTAGTAGTAGAGGGAACCACCGGCTTTAATTGACTTTCGAACCAATATATCTAGGGAGTACGCCTTCGCCAAATTTCAATTATTAATTAACTGAAAAAGGCAATCGGCGCCAGTGAGGTGAGAGTATATTCGCACATTTAATATTCGAATCTGTTTTGAAATTATTCACTGTGCGATTTTTAATTTACTATCTTGCTTGATGAAACAGACCATAGTCCCGCCTCTAAAAATACACAACAGACAACAAAAACAAAACCATTAACTAATAGTATAGTATAATACAATAGTTAAGTTTTTTAAGCAATATTGTTAGAATAAAAAAATATTTTGCCATGTAGTTTTTAAATTTCTAAATGTGGTGTGCTTGTTTTCAGAAAAACAAAGAACTGATGAACGATCTCGTGTCCAACTGTAAACCAAAAAATGGTGAGTAAAATTTTATAGTTCAGGACACATCTGTGTCCACTTTTGGGGAAAAGTTTGTTTATAAATGCTAAAAGGATTCAAAGTAGTTTACATCAGTGAACACAGAAGTGTATCTAGACCCTGGACTATTACTTTTTAAGTAATATTTAGTTTTTTTTAGTAAAATGTATGTAGTATGTATGTATGTAATGACGGAAAAAATTAAGCTTGAAATTTCTAGTACACGCATCGCATCGGGTTTAGTTCTACATTTTATTGCAATGCTTTATTACATGTAAAGTTATTTTAATGCATTAAGTACACCTCTAGGAATTAAATTTAAAAAATCGTATCAACAATTTTTTCTTGAAGAAAGTCAGTCTTCACAAAATGTGAGAAACAAAGATGTCAATAACCAGTATGTCCTTCTCTGTTCTCAAGCAAAACATTAACACGTTGCGCATACCAATAAAAAGGTTGTTAATGGCTTCATGCTATATGTTGTTCCATTCTTCTTGAGCAGCGGAAGTTATCTCTATTCAAAATGACCCTTTTTAGCATATCCCACACGTTCTCACAAGGATGCATGTCAGGTGAGGTTTCTGGCCATTTCATTCTTTAACAATTTCCTTTGAGTAGCAAATTGGTAACCCTTCTTGTGCGATGGGGAGTGGTGTTGTCATCTATAAAAATAAAATCATCTTCAATTTCGTTTCGCAATGGAAGACGATTGGTTAAATAATGTTTTGGGCGTACTGGTTATTGACATCTTGTTACTCAGATTTTGTGACTACTTTATTTTTTTTTTTTTTTCAATAAAAATTGATACAATTTTTTTAATTTATCTCCTGGCTGTGACATGAAAAAACCTTACACGTGGTAAAGCATTTCAATAAAATGCAGAATTGAACCCACATACTTCGCACCCGTTATGGTACAGTGTCATAACACAAAATTTTGAAAAAGATGTTTAGTGTATTATTGAGATCTAACGATCTGTATAACTGTATAACTGGTATATTACATCTACTATGCTAGTTAGATGTAATATGCCAGTTATAGTATAACTGTTATACAGATCGGTAGATCTCAATAAGAGCAGTAATAATACACTAAACACCTTTTTCAAAATTTTGTGTTATGACACTGTTCCATAACGGGTGCGACTTGTTAGAATATTTTATTTTTTTTACGTTTCAAATTAATTGGGAGGGCAAGAATTTGGGCGATGTGTGTATTTACAAATAAAGAAAAATTAATTTCTATGTAAATCACAAACTTCTATGGTTAGAGAATTCAACAAATTATTATTATTATTAAAAGTTTTAATTACTTTTGTGCGAAAATTATATCTTTGGGATTGTGGACAAGTCAGGACTCTAAGTTTTGACGTATATAAAAGAGCATAACGAAATATTTATTATCTATTTTAAGAGATTATGTTATAATTCAATAATAAACATAAAAAACCTTTCACATGAAACCATAATTGAAAAGAAAAAGTTTACTTCTTGTAAATAATTAACTGAGGACACAAATTTTCACCATTAAGAAACACCCTTATAAGAAAGAGTTTTTAAGTTTACCTTCTTTATTTGAAAAGCATCTTTGAAAAGTAATACTTTTCTAAATGAAAAAGCAGAAACAAATTACACTTTTATAATAAACACAGTTTTAATTATTTTTCATTTAGTTCTGCATTTATCGCGATTAAACTTTTATAAAGAATATGAATCTCCTACTATATATATTATACAGAAGAACTGCATTATTTAACAAGGGACCAAATAATTTTACAAGGAAATATTGAATGAATAGTTAATTTTATAATATCGTCCGTGATACTGCAATACCGCTTAACGTCCAACTGCAAAACCGCCTAACGTCTAACTGCAAAACCGCGTATCTACTGGAAGTAGCAAAACTATGATTTGGTAATTGTAAGCTACACATTAAATGGCATATATTGAGATATATTTTGCAAGAAATAATCAGTTTAGAGGGCTTAAATTCATAAAGTTATTTACCATATTTATTTGAACACTGCGCAGGTTCTAATCTACAAGTTGACAATACTTTGACACAAGTATAGCTTTTAATTTTCTAAATTAAATTAATGTGTATAAACTCAACAGTAGGATTGAAGAATCCTTAAAATAAAAATTAGGAGTTAATTCCATATTATTACTAGAGCAATTTTCCTCTTAAGAAATCTAAAAAAAGTGGTTGATCAGGGTACTGCCAATATGGTTTACCATGCTCTTGTACAAAGCTCACTTACATATGGGCTCTTGGCATGGGGGCACTGTACAAACGCTGACAGAGTTTTCGGGTAACAACGGAGAGCTGTCCGAGTACTGTCAGGATTAGGGTACAGAGCTGATGTAAAATACAAGTTTAAGGAGTTAAACATACTTACCTTACCTAGTAGGTATATCTATGTAAAAACAAACAGAAATAGTTTCAATAATTATACTCACCAATATGAAACTAGAAATAGGAGTAATATCTGTATAGACTTTCAGAGATTAGAAAAATCTAAAGTAGGTACTTTATATTATGGCCTTAAAATGTGGAATAAACTACCAAATGAATTAAAGGAAATGGACATGACCCCTTTTAAGGTAAAAATCAAAAAATTGTTAATCCAACATGCGTTTTATTCAGTTGAAGAATTTTTAGATGTGAATTTTGTACTTTAAATGTGATCCTAAATGTGATTTTAAATAGTTATGTACTTATTTATTATTATTTATTTATAGATATATATATTTTTTATGACATGTGCAAAAAATTTGTAATTTTAAAGCATGAATATACATTGAATCTTGAATCTTAAAAGTTTTCGATAGTTAGAGCCAGTTTGCCATAATTTATATGACTTTAGTTATTCAGCTAGCTATTTAAATTACATTACATTACATTTTTGTTTAACCTCGTACTATTCTACTTAATTAAGCATCCCCTAAGTCCAGAACTCACGCTATTTGGGTGGTAAACTCTTCAAGTACGACGCGGTAGTCCACTACACCAATCCTCCCACAAATAATTATTATAATAAATAAAATAACAACTGTAATTAAAATAGTGGTTTTATATTTAGTTTAACTATTAGAATAACAAATTAGCTTAATAAAGATCGGTTAAATTGCTTCAAATTTTAGTATGTTATAGAGCATGACCTTCTGAAAAAAAGTCTCCATGGGCACAAAAAAATTTATGGTGCCGTTTGGCCGCTATGGTCATTTAAAGACCATACAATCTAGATGATTATACATATAGGTACTTAAATCGTTATTTATCGGTGTGTATGTGTGTTTTTATAATTTTAAATGAGTGGTTAATAGTTTATGTAATATTTAAAGGCAAGTTAGTGTATGTGGGTATCTTTTATTTACTATTTTTGGGTGTATATGGGCAGTGTCGGTGCACCCAGGTGTATGTGTATGTGGATTTGTGAGGGTTTTAATGGATGTGTAGTATTTATTTTCTATGTGTTAATAGTTATGTGCATTTTTATTAATTTTCGTGGGTTTGTATGGGTTGTTTTGGGTATTTATGAGTTTTTATTAGTTTTAATGGATTTATTTAGTATTTATCGATGCAAATGGGTAGCTATGGTTATATGTTTTTTTACGGGGTTTTATAGTATATATGGATGTGCAAAGGTAGTGTGAGTGTGTATTGTTATTTATAGGTTTTTATAAGTTTTAATGTATTTTTTTAGTATTTATGGATGTACATAGGTTTACTTAAACTTTAGTTATAGGTATTTATGAAATTGATTGGACTTTTTGGTTTGGTCCAAAACCAAAACCACCCATACAAACCCACATAAAATTAATAGAAATGCACATAACTATTAAGACATACAAAATAAATACTACACAAATCCATTAAAAAAAACCCTCAAAAATCCACCTAACTAAACCTGGTTGCACCGACACTGCCCATATACACCCAAAAATAGTAAATAAAAGATACCCACACACACTAACTTGCCTTTAAATATTATATAAACTATTAACCACTCATTTAAAATTATAAAAATATACAGACACATCGATAAAATACGATTTAAGTACCTATATAATCATCTAGATTGTATGGTCTTTAAATGACCATAGCGGCCAAACGGCACTATAAATATTTGTGTGCCCATGGAGACTTTTTTTCAGGAGGTCGTGCTCCATAACATACTAAAATTTGAAGCAATTTAACCGAGGGCCATTTCCCATAAGGTATGTGCCATGTCCTTTGAAATTTCAAAAAAAATAACTTAAAAACTACGTAATTAAATGTTTTTTTTTTAATTTATGTTTGATTAAAATAGGGTAGTTATTCCAATATTCGTTTACTAAATAATGTATTAAACTGTTTAAAATATACTAATTATACAAAAAATTAAAAAAAAAGCAAAATTAATTAGGTTTTCTCTTCTCCTACAAAAATTTGTTTTTAAACTTTACGCTGTTTTGCAGTTAGACGTTAAGCGGTGTTGCAGTATCACGGGCGATATATTATATGACTAGTATATATATATATATATATATATATATATATATATATGTGTGTGTGTGTGGCTTAGTTCTAAAAGGGCCAATGCCCCCTGAGGGTCGGGGGGTAGTTTTCGTGAAAATTGGTATATTGGGGTTTTTGAGGTTGCTAAAAGTGAATCTGATAATAAAAAAATGTAACTCCTCCCCCTGAGGGCCGGGGAAAGTTCTCTTGAAAATTGACATATTGGTCGGTAAAATTAAATCTTTAAATATTTTTTCTAAATCCACAACCTGAGGGGCGGGGAGTAGTTTTCGTAAAAATTGGTTTCTAGTATTTTTAAGGTTGCTGAAACTGAATCTGATAATAAAAAATCCATTTCACGCCCGGAGGTGAAAATGGGAAAGCTCTTTTGTTGGGCAGACTTTTTTATCAAATATATCTGGTTTGGTATCTTGATCTTGGTTTATATCGTGTTTTGTAATGTCCAGACCTTCCTTTACAAGAAATTATCGTCAGTTTTCTTTGTCAATTTTTTGCATCCTAATTTTGCTGGGGGCAGTGTGTGAAATAAGACGGATCGTATTTTTTTTTTTAGCTTAGATTTGGCACAAAAGTTTATTTTTGTATTATCGCGACGCACTATGTGTCCAAACGGGAAAAAAGTGTTTAATTATATTTTTTTTATAAAATTAATTTTTGGAAGAAGTGTTTTGCTAAATAAGCCATTTTTTGTAAAATGGGGTGTACCAAACAAAATAAATATTATACAGGGTGTACCAGTTTTTTTAAGATCTTAAGAAAATCTGCTAAAGCCATTTTTTTTGCATTGAAATTAATTAAATATACTGAACTGTAAATAAGTAAAGTAAACTACTATTTATACAGAGTGTATTTTTTTAAATTTATATAAAAAAATATTTTATTGATATTTTTCAAATTGCAAAAAAAATACTTCCGGCGAATTTCGACACCTGATATAAAAACAACCAGTTAGGAATTTAAATACAATTACTTTTATATATTAGTGACGTCAGAGGAAGCCGGAGCCCAAAACTTATAAAACATTTTCTTCTTGAAAATTTTAATTTATATATATTTTTTTATTTATCGAAAAAAATATTAAAAACAAAATTATTTTACGTTAATTACTACCCAAGCGATAATATAATATGGTTTTTATAAATATATTAAATGTGTTAAAAATTTCAAGTTTAAAAAAAAATTTTAGTGTCAACGTATATGGTTTAGTGCTCTATCCAAAGAAACATTTAAGACAAATATATACTTTTTTAGGTAGAAAAAAGTTTAATAAATCATTTAAAGTTAAAATTAACCCATATATTAAAAAAAAAATAACCATTTAAAAACACTTTTTTATTAAGCTGAAGTTTGCAACGTTTCTTTGCATCGAAAATTCAAATAGTATACTAAAGCACTTATTCCATAAGATGTTTTTAGCGCACTAGTACTTTAGCAAACTCGCCGCAAGCGGCTTGTTTTCTAAACTTGTACTCGTGCGCCAAAAACGTATGTTATGAAACTAGTACTTTAATATACTATTTGAATTTTCGTTGCAAAAAAACGTTGCAAACTTCAGCTTCATACTTTTTTCCCGTTTGGACTTTTTCAAAAAAAAAAAGTGTTTTTTAAAATATTCTAATGCAGATAACTAAATAACACGGACTAAGTTTTGTTAAATTACTTTATCTTCTTACTTTAAATCTAAATCCAGCCTGTTACACTAAGCCAATATAATTTAAATCATATTTTATCAAAAGGTGAATCTCCGAGTCTACGTTCAAACGTGCCAGTTTGTTTTAATGCATTGGTGCTTAAAGATTTGCGCTTTGAAAAATGTTAAGATATTCCAAGATTTGAACTGATTTAAATTGGATTTATACTTTTTCCTTATTCTATATACCTACGTGGATTTATGAAGTATTTTTACCGTAGATATATCGCACTATGAAGCGAACCGGGCCATAGGCCGGCATCGGGTAAAATACAGAAATTGAAAAATAAGGGTTTAAATTCATTTTTCTTATATTTAATTATCTTATACATTGAGTACAGGCAAAATTTCCATGTAGAACTGAGGTTAGCCAGACAAATTAGCGCTTATATTAGATGTCTAAATTATACCTACGAAAATGTATAGTCTTTTTTTTTGTTATCTTACAATATAAGTGTTTTTCTATTAATTGCGTAATAATAACAATTTAAAAGTATATTATATCGTCGGCTTACAAGTAAAAGGCACTAAGTCACGTTTTTGCAAAAATGGGATTTTTATGGCACTGTAATTAATTTTTTTATGATCTATGTATAGGTAAACCGAACTAACTTCTAGGTGGACTGTCAAGGGAGTTACCCACTATACAAAACGCACCAATTTGATTTTGATTAAAATTTTATCTGGCAATAGGCACTAAGTCACTTAGTGCACTTAGTGTGTTTTACTTGTAGATTATTTCAAATGTTTCTGCACTAAGTGACTTTCTAAAAAGAGTTAATTTATAAAAATATGATTGCTTGAATTATTTATATGATACAATATCGCGTTATTTGATGTACTGATAAACGCATTCGAATTTTGCTATGTTAAAGTTGATGGAATAAAGACAGAAAAGAGAAACAGAACTTTACCTGTAAAATGACAATGCTTTTTACGTGTACTTTCGATGTGTAGGTAATAATTTAATTTTCATTTGCAGTGTTTTTTTATTATCAGATAATATTTCAAAACTAAATTTGAAGCCTTCACACTAAGTTCAAAGTCTCGGTGCATTTTTGAGGGGTGTTGCACCGTGAAGTGTTTTATCATTAATAATGATTCATTATAATTATTGACTTTAGTTAATTAATAATACTAATTAATTATTATTAATTTTGGAAACGTTCTTTAAACAATCAAAAAGTCCAAACCCTTCTTTTAAAAATCTAGTTTTTGAAAATGTATGTAAACATCTTGTTTTCTACTTTATAGTTATACATTACGTTTAATTAATAGAAGGGTTTTAATTTTAAATAGTTGTTTTTTATATTATTTTATTGACTTAGTGCTCTTTACTTGTAAGCCGACGTCGTGGACCTACAAGTAAAAGGCACTAAGTCCATGTCTTTTTTCAAATTTAGTTGAATTAAACTACTTCAATTTTACTTTATTTAACTGCAAATGGGACATTACTATGTCCAAACATATCATTGCAATTTGCGTTAGTTTTTTTCCAAAAACAATTATTACAAAAATTAAAAAACAACAATAAAAGTTAAATTTGTCAATATCTCAAAACCATGTTTTTGGACTTAGTGCTCTTTACTTGTAAGCCGACGATATAAAAAAAAATAAAATATTATGTATATCTCCTATTTTTTGTTTTATTATTTTTTTTTAATCTTGCGACATTTAATTTTTTTTCGTCAAAGTTTCGCAGAGTTCCGCACTTTTATAACTACATTTTAGTAGACTAAGTAAGGAAAAAAAATATGCAAAGATCAGCTGCCAGAAGTTATCAGAACCTCTTTAATTTAAATTGTTGTGTTAAACAACAACTTAAAAAAATAACTTTTCACATAGACTTTTACAGAATTTCATTGCGGTGGGTAAATTTGTCTGGAGATTACTTTGTTATACTATACACAGCGAGTAAGCGCTAGAATAGTATAATTCGGTAGTTTTGAATTTCCCAAAATTGGGAAAAAATATGGAAATCTGGAAAATCTGGAAATCTTTAAAAAAATAAATTTAATTATTTTTTATATGATTATTTACCATTTGGTGTACAAAAAAGATATTTAGCTAAGTATTTAATCTGAAATTTGGAGAAATTCTGGAAAATGTGTATAACTTGTAAAATTATAATTTTAGCTAATAAATTTGGCTTTTTCGAGTAAAATTAAAACAATTTATTGAGCTGGAAAATTATTACTATTTATTTGCAAACAATAAGGATAACTTGCACAGTTTATTTTTAGCCTCAGATCCTGTTATTTCCAATATGAGACCTATTGTAAAAATAAGTAAAGGAATTATTTAAGGAAGCTAGGAAATTACTTGTTCTGATAAAAGTACATAAATAAGAATTATTTACTTTATTTGTTTTATTTTTTCATAAAGTTTTTTTAAACTCTTTTTAGAACTTTTCCAGAATTTTTCCAGAAATTTCCCAGAAGTTTTACAAAATTTTCCAACTCAATAGTTAGCTAAATGTTTTACTTTTACTCGAAAAAGCCAAAATTAGCTAAAATTATAATTTTACAAGTTATTCACATTTTCCAGAATTTATCCAAATTTCGGATTTATCTAAATATCTTTCTTGTACATTAATTAATTAGTCATATTAAAAAAAAAAATATTTTAAGATTTCCAGATTTTCCATTTTTCTAGATTTTTCCCAGAAACTAAATCTAGCTAAAAGGCTTATTCGTACCTGAAAATAGCTACATACCAAATTTGATCAAAGTCCCGACTACCGTTTTCAAGAAAGATATGATGTCCGGCTTATGGCCCACTTCGTTTTTATAGTAATAGTAATTTATTCGTGATACTAGGTTTACACATGTTAAATTATACAAAAAAAATATATTAAAATAGATTTAAAAATCAAAACATAAGCTAAAATAAATAAATAGATAAAATGCATATTATACACAGCCAATATTTAAAAATTATACTCTAAAAATTCTTTCGTACTGTTAAAGGCTCTACCAATGGAGATTTCTCCCGTTAGATTAGACAGGGACAAAAGTTCTGCCCAAAAAGGATAGAAGACATACATACACTCCCACTTCCCCCAACCAAACAAATTCTGTATTTGTTCTTTGTTGAACAAATACAATATTTACTTGGCCGGGCGAAAAGTGTAACTATATTACTGGCGCCATCTAAATTTTAGTAGAATTATCTTATTCTACAGATTCACATTAGCTATGTTCGTTCGTGCCGCTCAGTGCTACACTTTCCAGCCAACCAAATAAATACTGTTTTTGTTGTATGAAAAACAAATACAGTATTTATTTGGTTGGCTGGAAAGTGTAGCACAAATGAGATAGAGATAGGGTAGACGTCTTTTGTTTCATAATTCTAGTTGTAGAGAGCTCCATTAAAAACTCTTTAATTTTAATCCTAAACTGCTTTAGGGGAAGGTGACGAAATTTCTTTGGCAATTTACTAAAAAAAAGTTGGTCCGGAGTTGTTAAAACCAAGCTTACTACTCTCAAGTCTAAGTTTTGGTAATCTGATATTTTCAGCTAAACGGGTACTATTTTCATGTATGTCAAGTTGCTGCGAGTAATTAGTAAGATTTTCTTTAACATAACAGAGAGATACATAAATAAATAAAGACGGAACTCCATAGTGTATCGTTAGGTTAGAGTTGCAAACTTGTATGTGCACAAAACTGGTTTTGAGAAAATCAAATAATCAAAATTCGCTTACTACTTTTCTTACACAAAATAAAGTTATGTATTTTATCCTTTTAGATAAGCTTTTTGGGGTTGTGCACAAATTACGTGCGCATTATCAAAAATCTTACGATGTCTTACAAGTAATAGGGGGTTTTGGAATATTTTACGTTAGATTTTTCCTTGAAAAAGCCTAAGGTATATTTGGTGTTTGGAAACTTAAGTTGCCAGTGGACATTAATGGGTTAACTAGTTGTTTTTGTATTAAGAGCGACAAATTACTCATTTTTCCAGATTTACTTTCAGCAACCCCAAAAACCTATACACTTGGTTTCAAAAATAATAAAAAAGTAAGGTTTAAAAAAAAGTTGTTACATGGTGAATTCTGTTTTTTCCATTTGACAATACATACATTTTAGATAATGTTAAAATGATTAAAGAAACAAATTTATCAACAAAAAAAAAAAGAATTTTGTGAACTAGTGTAATTATTAACTGGCCTTTTATGTAAGTTGCAGCTTACTGTTGAGATATGGCATTAAACGAAAATTTATGTTTCTACTACATTTACGTTAAGGATAATGTAGATAGGTATACAATGTATACCATACATTGTATATACAAGGTCTATTCTATCAAATATTCTAAGCACAATATTGAAATATACTACAGCTTAAACTATAATATACTCCAAAACCATACAAACCAAATATCGTCTTGTAAATTTTAGGACGTCGTATCTCAATTTTTTTCGATTTTGAGATTTTTGACTTAAACGCTTTATATTATTAATTTATATCTAAAAAATAAGTTTCACCTGCTATTTTTTTTAGATAACAAAGATATAAGCAAAATAGTAACTTCGTATCTTAGATGATTGATTATAAATTAATAAATTTTTATACCTCGTATCTCTTAATTCTAGTTAACTGACTATTTTGGAACGCACTTTTTGCATTTGGCGATGCTTTTTTGACATCTTATGCGCATGTTATAAAACTTTTTGGAGTTTAAATGTTTTAATAATTAATAATATTATTATAATAATTAATTATATGATATTTTGTTAAAATATTAATATAATAATGTTTCAAAGCTCGTATCTTAAAAAAAAATATTAATTTTGAGCATCAAAATGTCGTATCTATAACATTAGGTTTTTATTTGTATTTATTTATTTTATACACAATAAAATGATTTAAGGTAAGTTAATCATTAAAAATGTATTAAGTTTATATTAAAAAAGTACAATCTACGAATAATGCGAGAAAGAGTTATTATATTGTCTTTTTTGAGATACGACGCGTCGCGACGTCGCGACGTTCTAAAATTTACAAGACGTTATGTTTATATCAGAAATCCTTGAGATTAGATACTTCCTCTAATACTTCTTAAATAATAAAATAGTACTTAAACTTGCCAAAAGGTAAACTTTAAAAAATACGCAAAGGCGGACCCCTTCTACGAAAGCAGCAGAGGTATAAGTCACTGTAGGTTTTATTGAATTTTCAGTATAGAGTTTTAAAAAGAATTATAAAATTTTGCCGGATTTCATATCATAATTTTAAAATAATATTCTAATTTTAAAACTTGATTTTAGGGTATTAGGTACGTTCTCATGGTAAATTTAAAAAATTGAGTTCAATTTCCTATAAAACAGTAAAAAAATCGGTTTAAATCTTATGAATTTTATAATTTTATTATAATATTACTCCACAGTTTTACCACAATTTTTCACAGTGTATAAGTACTACCTATTAGGTAGATGAGAGTAGATCACAAAGTACCTATATACAAATAATTGAAAATGCAAAAAAAAATTATTCAATACAATAATTTTATTTTAAAACAAGCCGTGATGATATGTAATGCTACGCATTCTATCATATATTATTCACAGTATAATGCATGCAAATACTTAAAAAAAAAGCTATTTTTTTTGGAAAACGAAAATTAAAAAAATATATATTTTTCAAAAAAAAATTCTATTTTTTTATTTTTTTTTTTCATTTTCTTTTTGTGAAAAACAAACTTTAAAAAATACTTATTTGCGCTTCTAGTAGAGGTAAGTGAATTTTTCTGTGTGTCGTATTTTTTGGAATTTTTTTGAAAATTTGAAACTACCGTATAATATTATTCTAGCGCAGGCGCTGTGAATATTATAATAACATACCATCGACTTGCGAATAAACTTTGCGCGACACAGAGTCAATGACTAGTTGTATTTTTGTACTTTTTTCACTTCTAAGACTCATTGGCCTATTGGCCAGGGCAGTCTGTCCTGTCCTAGACAAATTTATTTTCCTTATTATTTGTTTATTTATTTATTTGACAAGATTACAGGTTTTTCAACCCAATTACAGTTTGTATTTAATGATTACAATAATAATATACCTTATGCTAATCTCTACCACTAAAAATATAAATTAATATCTACTATCTATTATAATAATTATCTATTACCTTATATCTAATAACTATAATACTACAGCTAAAATAAAACTAACAATAAGAAATAGTAACAATCAAATATACCTACATTTACCATTGAATGGAAGGTTTGGTGTAGTGGTCTACCGCGTCTGTACATTACAAGTCTACTAGCCAATAGCGTGAGTTCAATTCTCACTGGCGCGCCGATTTGCCTTTTTCAGTTAATTAATAATTGAAATTTGGCGAAGGCGTAAGTGAAGCGAACACTCCCTATAAAAACTGCTTCGAAAGTCAGTATAAGCCGGTGGTTCCCTCTATTACTAGCCCACACAAGTCCTGGACTTAGGGGAAGCTTAATTAAGTAGAATAGTACGAGGTTAAACAAACATGTAATGTAATATTCACAGTAAATACGGTAGTTTCTAATTTTCAAAAAAAATCAAAAATCGTCCTAGACAAAAAATTCTTGGATATAAATTCGTTTCATGAAAAAATAAGAAACTTTTTTTTTTAATGTCACGATTTTTGTTAACACGATAACTCAAGAACGAATAATCTAATCGACTTTTTTAGGAAAAATCAAGTTCTACAAGGGGAATATCCCTATTGTTTTTGAAAGCAATCCCCCCAAAAACAAAAAAGTTATGGGGGGTTATATTAAAAAAAATCTAAAAAAACTGAAAGAAAATTCTGATTAACGTAACTTTTTCAGTAAAAATTAAATTACATTTCTACTAATTTTGAAAGTAATCCCCCCAAAAACAAAAAAGTTATATTAAAAAAAACATTTTTTTTTAATTTTTTTTATTAAAAAAGTTTTTTTTATTTTTTTTTTAATTTCAAAATATTTTCGTTTTTCGCAAGTTTTTTTGAATTTTTTTATGTGAAAAATATTTTCTTTTATTTTTCGTTTTTCAAAATGATCTTTTTTTAATAAAAATATTTTTTTTTTTTTCTTAAGATTTTTTTTTAAGTAGGTATTTGGGGAATAATTATTCACAGTAAATGGTATAGTGCATATATTATAATATATGATGAAATGCGTAGCATTACATATCTTCACGGCTTGTTTATTGTCTAGATAAGGACAGAAACTTCGCGGATTTAGTCCGATTCTAAATAGGTATGCCAAATTCAAGAAATATTTGTGTGGTTTCTTATTTAGCCCGGTATATTTAAACAGGAACTTTAAACATTTATGAAAATTATTTAGAACGCCACCTGGTCCCAGATTACCGTTCCCAAAGTGCATGTATCGGTTTTCCAGATACTCTAATAAATTTTCTAGATAATGAGGATCTCACATTTCTTGCATAATGGGCGTTCCATAAACGTCATCCTGCCAGACATATTTTACGTTCTAGGTATTATATTATTAAATAATGTCTGTATATTAAACTAGTATTTTATCTTATCCAAGGATTTAGATTAGTGTTGCCGCCTAGGCCTTAGGCGTCGTCTCGTTATCGTTGGACAGAACGATAGCGAGAGGTGAAAAAATATCGTATCGTTGTAACGATAACGAGAGGCCTCTCGCCCGTAACGACACCGACGCGAGAGCGATAATTATCGTACAGTCAGAGACAGTCGAATGTTGAAGCCACCTAAAATCAGATAAAAATATTTGACACAAACGTCATTATTTAATTTATGAATTTAATGATTTTTAAAATGCAAATATATTCTTTAATAGGCATTATGCTTATCATACATTAGCACATTATACAAGGCTTTTATCTTTTAAAATCGTATCCCAGGCAGGAACCTCTTCAACATTGTCCTATTTTTATAGCAGATACAAAAATATGAACTCCTGGCAGATGCACTAAGTACCTAACTAGGACTATAGTAAGTACGGTAGTATTTGACTAATACGAGGGGTAATTTAAAAGAAGGCAAAAATTCCAGATCTGGTGTTTGTAGGATTTGAGTACTAAACATCAATTTTAACATTGATTATATATTTTGCTTTTCCATGTTTACTTTCTCATAAAGAAAACAAATTAAACATTTTTTTTTGCCTAAATCATCTTATGTTTTCCTTAACGATGGAGAAAAATCAAAATAACCAAAAAAATATATTTGTCGGTCTGTCTTAAGACTTAAGAAAGCTTTGAGCTAGAGATTTAAAATTTGGGATGCAGATGTAATTTTATATTATTTTTTTCCTTTTTCTTTATAAGAAAGTAAACATGGGAAAGCAAAATATATAAACACTGTTAAAATTGATGTTTAGCACTCAAATCCTACAAATACTAGATCTGAAATTTTTGCCTTCTTTTAAATTACCCTTCGTATTAGTGAAATACTACCGTACTTACTATAGTCCTAGTTGGGTACTTAGTGCATCTGCCAGGAGTTCATATTTTTGTATCTGCTATAAAAATAGGACAATGTTAAAGAGGTTCCTGCCTTGGATACGATTTTAAAAGATAAAAGCCTTTTATTATGTTCTAATGTATGATGCATAATGCCTATTAAAGAATATATTTGCATTATTAAATTCAAAAATTAAATAATGACGTTCGTGTCAAATTCCTTTAACTAATATTAGATGGCTGAAATATTCAACTTTTATGCTGGAACGATAAGTATCGTTATCGCGAGAGGTAGGTGATAACGAGAGGCCTCTCGTTATCGTTTGTGCGAGACGATAATTTTTGAACTATCGCATCGTAGTTTTGATACGAGAGGTATTTATTGGCGATAACTATCGCTTTAGGCGGCAAAATTAATTTAGATAATCTTTTAGATAACCCAATGGACAAAAATCGATCTCGTGTCATTTCTGCCCATATATTTTTAAGATCAAAGTAACTACGGGAGCCCGCGGGCATATCTCATGAAAATTCAGCTTTGTGTTCTAACATAACTCCACTCTGCCCCATCTTAAAAAAAAATTATCAAAATTTAATGGCGCAGGCACTAAACTTCAATAATAATAAAAGAATCTTAAGATAGGGCAGAGTAAAGTTATATTAATACGCACGCAAGGCTGCATTGCCATAAGATATTATACCAGCTTTAATAAAGTTGATTACTGAAAGCTATTTTTATAATTTTTATTTTATTTTTTTAACGAGAAAGTAATTTAACCAAAATTTATTTTTTTTTGCTAAATACTTTTATTTTTTATAATTCTTGGAGAAATGTCAATTAAATCATTCCTGTCTGTCGGTCTGTGGACACGATGACTTTCGACCATTTTAACCCAAAGGGTTAAGATTTTTACCAGAGCTTGTTCATAAGAATGATACGGCGCGGCGTTGATTGTCAGTGTTTAAAAAGCCGAATTTCTTTCTTTTGGTCGTAAACATGTGTGATGTCTGATTTCCGCTGCAGTGGAAATCAGATTCTGTTCTTTCTAGTAATAACCATTCGTCGGGGATAAGCGAGCTATTTTTTGTTCATGACCGTAGCATCAATTAAACACTGATTAGAGCCACCGCAGTGCACCGGCCCCCTCTAAAACAGAGCAACGCCAGTGTATCTATAAAAAAAGCTAAATACATGACAAAAGGTGACTAATAGGTATAGGTAATAACTTTTTATTCTAGTATATATGTATGGTAGTAGTTTTTAATAACAATGTATTATTTGCACAGATAATTGCAATTGCGTCTTAAAGACGTCCCTTTTACGTCATTTTAATGTCGTAACTGAGGAGTATACTTATAAAGTGACGTACTAAACACGTCGCAGGTACGTTAGAATGTTACAGCCTAATGACGTCAGTTTGCAGATGTCCTGAAGACGTCTTAATTCGGTCAAATGACGTAGGGGACCAATATAATCCAAAAAGCGACGTCTTAATGACGACACCTTGCTACCTGGGAGTAGATACATGAATTAGTCCAAGATTAATTATCTGAAATAATCTTTTTTTACGAGCGTGCAGATATATGTGTCTTTCCGCACCCATATACGAAAAAAAAAAGAAGCTTTGTCCCTGACGGTTTCTACCAAACTACCAAACTTGGGGCCCCTGCAGAAAAAAAAGTAAAAAAAATAGCGACCCAAAAATTACCTTGAAGAACAAGCTTTGTCCCTGACGATTTCTACCAAACTTGGCGCCCATGCAAAACAAAAGTTGGCACCCCAAAAATTTACCTTTACGAAAAAAAAGCTTTGTCCCTTACGGTTTCTACAAAATCGGCGCGCCTACAGAAAAAAAATGAAAAAAACTTTGTCTGTCCCTGACGGTTTCTACCAAACTAGGCGCGTCTCTGCAAAAAAAAAATAAAATTGGCGCCCCAAAAATTACCTTCCAGAAAAAAGCTACAAAACTTGGTGCCAGTGCAAGCAAAAAAAAATTGTAGAGCAGTGTTATTTATTACCGACTATGTAATTTTATATTATTTCCTTTACGAAAATTTTTCGAATCGGCAACCAGTGTTAATTCAATTTTTTACAGTGTAGACTATAGGTATTGCTTATTTAGCAAATATTGATAAATACTGAAATAAGTAGTTTATATTTACTTTATACCTATATGTTTATTTTTTTACTTGTTCTTAGGAAAAGTCTTAAATTACCCCTTGCTTAAGTAATTACTTCGTATAATAGGTAATATTAATATGTAATATTATATAAAACTGTTTTATATTTTTGTTTGTAAGCCAACCGACTATTTGTTTTATTTTTTATTTTATTAATTCAATTATACTTAATACCTACCTATATTGAAAGCATCCATATAAGCTGCATTTAATTGAAAAGGTGTTCATAGACACTTAAGTAGGCATTTAACTGCCGTTTGAAGAAAAAAGATCAAAAGCTCTACGTGACTTCTAGTAAAATATTGAGATCAAAAAGAAATATTATGGAAAATATTCAGTATTTTTGTACAGGAATATTTTATTGTGGGATAAATAAATATATTAATATACGAAGTATATAAGCCATGTCACGATACTTGCGCGAAACAACATATGTTAACATATAATATAATACGTATAATAGTAACTACAGGATTATTCTTTTGAACGTAAGGAGATACAAACTTTTTTCTTAGAAACAATTAGTTTCAAGGTTAAATGGAGGTGCCATTTAAAATACTGTTCCCTACTGACCTCCTGACGCCACCTTACCGAAAAAAAAAATTAAAATATTGCAATTAATAAGTAGTTTTTGTTGTGTGCATTTCAAATTTGAAATTTATATCTCATCTTGTTCAAAAGTTACGGGTGGTGTACCACCCTGTATAACAACGCCTATTCGCAAAATTTAATTTACCCTAAATAAACTACTTTATTTAGTTTGAGCCGCTGAACGCTGTTATTGAATCGATGCTTACACAGCATTGCCTCCTCTTATAAATTCATTATACCAAATAAACAAGCCGTAAAGATATGTAATGCTACGCATTCCGTAATATATTATTCACAGTTAATGGTATATTGCATTTTCCCAAATACTTGAAAAGAATAAAAAAAATAAAAAAAAAAACTTTATAATAATTTTTTTTATTTCCTTTTTGCGAAACAAAAAGTATATTTTTTCAAATAAAAAATAAATAAAATAAGATCTTTTTTTGAAAAATAAAAAAAAATTGAAAAAAAAAAATTATTTCATTTTTTTTTCTTTATTTTCTTTTTGCAAAAAAACAAATAAATATATATATATATTTTTTTAAGTGATATTTTTTATTTAAAAAAAAAGTTTAACCCCCCATAACTGGTTTTATGGGATTACTTTCAAAATTGGTAGAATTGACTCTTATTTATTTATTTATTTATGTATTTATTTATTTATTTATTTATTTATTTATTCCAACTCAACAGGTCTACACCCAGTTACAGAGTTTGTCACTATAATTACAAATTATGCGTATATCTAAATTATTATGTATAGTATATCTAAATTATTATGTATAGAGTTATAATTAATACATAGTACATTGACTTATAATATAATAGTGATTTTTCCTGAAAAAGTTACGTTAATCGGAGTTTTCTTTCAGATCACAAATAATGTAATTTTAATTTTTTGGTTCATATCAGTTTATAATCAAAATCCAGAAAAAATTCATAGTGTTTAAGACACAGATGAAAACATAATACAATTTCAGGCCACACGTCCGGAAATTTACTCTTTTGAAATCGTAGATATTTATAGTTCGTGTAAAGATGCTAGTCGTTTGCAAAACAATTTTACACTACGATATTTCAAAAACGCTTTGGCTCAGATACTTGAAATTTGGAACAACAACAACAACATTTTCTAAATAGTTGCTGAATTGTTTCAAATTTCAAGTCTCTATGTCAAAGCGTATTCTGTAATGTATTAATTTCTTGTACTGTAAATAACTATTGGTTTTGTTTGAATAATTTGACGTCCTTTTACCGAACGCTTTTCCTGGAAAAGCACCCCACAGCGATGGGTTGCAGAAAAGTGACTAACCCATGACGCTTTCGCCCCCGCTATACGCCAAACTAATTAATTTGGTCGTCCGTTAGTGCAGCGGCACAAGTTATTTGAAACGTGTGCAATAGGTAAACTCCGCTTGATGCTCATCTTTTTGGCTTATGGTTAGTAGAATACATTTAAAACCCTATATAAGGTTGTTATCTGGAGTTCCATTCCATCCGTGGAAGAGGGAACATGTCTGCGGTGTGATTTATAATTCGTTCTAACGGCATTTAATCAACAATTCGTTTGCGCATGATTTATGGTGAATGTGAGTTTTCGCCTAGGGAGCGTTCAAGTATTACGTAACGCAAAATTTGGCCATTTTTTATATTTGAAAAGAATCCTTCTCTTTAAGCCTACATCATTGTTAAAAACGTGATCCAATAAACATTTTTTTAAGTTTATAATTTTTTAAGTGTTACGTAACATTTTTACTGACCCCCCTCCCTCTGTAACGCGGCGTAACGTTTTCGAGCGGAATAAATCCGCTCGAAACCAGACTCATATCTTGGTGTCTGTTACATTGTCAAATTTTACTAGGGAAAGAAAACCGTCGAATGAATTGAGGTTGAAGATGACACCCGTAGATGGTAGCACAAACAAATTTCAGCAATGGCCAAGGTTGATAAATACAAGGTGGTCCAACGTGCAAAATGTGTATTGTCTGTTACGTTGTCAAATTTTACGAGGGAAAGGAAACCAAGATAAAAATCAGCAAGGTAATTATTTTAAAGTACCCTGCCGGTTTAGACATAACTCCATCGAAAATTTCATTCAATGCTTTTCTGTTCCGAGCTTTCGGAAAGCTTTTGTGTAGGATGTGATTCAAACATTGTGTGCCTGAAATGAAAGACACTTCCCTTATCTAGTAGGTTTTCGTAGTACAAGCTTCACCCCTTATTATCGTGTAGTGGACCATCAAACGCGGATCATTTGGATAATTAGTCTCAGTTGTTCGTGGTCATTGATTTTTGTTGTTGCAAAAAGTGAAGTGTTTTTTATCAAGTGTTAAATAGGATACATTTAAACAAATTGGTACGTTATCTGCATATAATCCCTGTAGAGAAAGTGCACTAGCGTAATTAATAACGTAATTAGGTTATAGTATACAACAATAAATAGTTGTATATACGCCATCCACTATATATTGCATAGAATACAAAAACAAAAAAGTAAACGCGTTCTGTATTTACAAACGAGTGCAGTTGTTCGATTTACAACAACAAACATTTATTTCGTACAATATTGTACGCATTTTATTTTAAATTCACATATTACATGTATGTGCACATAAAAACTACATATCACATCAATGGCGATTTCTGCCGTTAGATTAGACAGGGACAGAAGTTCTACCCAAAAAGGATAGAAGACACTCCCACTTCCACCCAACCAAACAAATTCTGTATTTGTTCTTTGTTGAACAAATACAATATTTACTTGGCCGGGCGAAAAGTGTAACTATATTATTTTTATTAAAGAAATTACTGGCGCCATCTAAATTTTAGTAGAATTATCTTATTCTACAGATTCACATTAGCTATGTTCGTTCGTGCCGCTCAGTGCTACACTTTCCGGCCAACCAAATAAATTATTTGTTGTATGAAAAACAAATACAGTATCTATTTGGTTGGCTGGAAAGTGTAGCACAAATGGGATAGATATAGGGTAGACGTCTTTTGTTTCATAATTCTAGTTGTAGAGAGCTCCATTACATGTACATGTACAATGTACATTGTACATGCTTATCGTTGGGTATACTTATGCCTATTTTCAAATTTTGGTAAAATCAGCTGATTTTCGCCGTCGAATGAAATGAGGTTGAAGATGACACTCATAGATGGCAGCACAAACAAATTTCAGCAATGGCCAAGGTTGATATACAAGGTGGTCCAACGTGCAAAATGTGTACAAAATAAGGCTAATACATTAGACAATTTTTTGTGGTAACGCCGGTTAACCTGTACGTATCTCTTGCTTTGTTTAATTGATGAGTTAAAAAAACAAAGAAACTCATATTCTCCTAACTTGGTTAGTAACCGCTGCCCTACAAAAAATTGTTGAGAAGAATTAAAAATACTTGACCGAACTGACAGATTGGCATAGCCTAACTCAAAGTGTTTATTTTTTAGAATATAGGACAAAATACCTTTGTATAAAGTCCAAAGATGACTGTAAACTACTAAATAATAAAAAAAATATGTGAAATTAGAAGGTAGGCGATTTTTGCACGTAACAATCCTTCATAAAATACCGGCACTATTGCAACTAAATATCTAAGTGACAACAACGTTGTTGTAAAATTAAACACTATGAAGTTTTTTAGTATATATTGTATGAATAAATTTATTTTATGGTATACGATACAACATTTATATCTACAATTTTGATAGTTTATTTAATATAACTTTATAAAGTTTTAGAATAATCGTAAAAAATGTATTATACCTTAAAGTTGTTACAACAACGGTAGTCCAAAAACGCTGATTTTAAGTTAAATGCTTTTCAAAGTTTTCTAATGCATGGATGACACTGTCATATAACAGGTGATCCGGGGTTTTTCCCCGGTACCGCGTATTTTAAAATGTATTTTAGAGTGAATGACGGGGTTTTGCACGAACAATAATAGCTGATTCGGAATGTACACTTCAATAACCACAGGATGGCATTATCAACCCGTTTTTGTGCAAAATGGACTACTGGAGTTTTTTCCCTGTACCTTTCAAATATTTATAGCTTTATTATTCAGGACAACCCGGTCCTAGCCAACACTTCCCGTGATTCGTTCTCCATTTGGTCTTCCGCATCTTGCAGATCTCCCAAAAGGGCAACAGCCCCCACAATTTCCAAATCGTCCATCGTTATATTATTATTATCATAATATGTATAATAATTTCTAAATACAAAAAAGCTTCTTTTATTAACTATACGGTATTCAAATTAACAACACAAAACCAAAGCGAAAATAGGGTTATGTTCGAATGCGCGACTAACATATGTCACAATTTCCGTGAACGCTCGCTTCTCACGCTCCCGAGTAGTAGAAGTAAAGTTCCTCGATATTCGTGCGAAGTTTTGTTCAAGAATAAGTAGTTTTGCGTTTCGAGAGAACTAATATGCAACCCACAACACCTTTCTCCCGGGAATGCGTTCTCTCGAGTCCGAAAATACATACCATGAGCGTTTGGTATGAATGGTTTGTGTTCATTGAATACCATCGTGTACTACCTACACGTCGCAACGTGTAAATAGTGGGTCTTAGACAAGATTTTGGTTTATAAACTATTTACTTATGATTTATTCAAAAGAACATTTGCCACGACATTTTACCGTATAAAACATTAATTTTGAATTTGGGTCTATTCACACTAAAACTAACATAAAACAAATAAACAACATTTAGTTCGTTTCTATTTAACTAATTACTTAGTGAATACAAATGTGACATTGCATGTGGAAAGGAACATACCGTCACCTCCTCCAAACTTTTTTTTTATTTTTTTTTTAATTTCTAAAATTATGTTGATAGCACTTTTCCTTTTAATTTTTTAATTTTTAAAATGTTTAGCCCTCTTTTTTTAATTTGGTAGTACTGATCCTTTTAATAAATGTAATTTTTACTGAAAAAAAAAGTTGATTCGAGTTTTTCTTTTACTACTTTCGTTTTTATTATTAAAATTAGTCAATAATGTTTAAATCCCATAACTTTATTCTTTTTGGGGGATTCTTTTTTTCTTGAAAATTTTAAGTCCATCGGATTTTTTTCTTGAGAAAATGTGACATACAAACGGACGGACGGACTAATGGATGGACGGATACAGTGATATAATACAATATTTTAAATGGCACCCTAGGTCTTGTGATGTCATTTTAAAAAGCTTAAACTTATATTTTTAACCATGTAACTATTTATTTTTTAATGCTTTTTAAGGTTATTTTTTCATCAAATGATCAAATTTTTGAAAAACTAATTTTGGAAATTTTGCGCAAAAAGTTCCAAATAGTTAATGAATGGTGTATTATATATGGTGTTTTATAATAATCATGTTAAGACTAATTACACTGCTCTACAAAAAAAGTTTTTTTCGGGGAGCTTTTAGATTGCGTCTGGCTATATTTGATGCGCTAATTTCGAAACCTTTTTCCGTTTTTCTCGATCAGCTCGTTTTTTTGAAATATAGCGCACAGTCGTTTTTTTGCCTATAGTTATAGTAAAAAAATAATTTAGATCTAATTATTTTTTTTTGCCGCGGATTGATTTTCTAAGCCAAAAAAAAATCGGATTTAAAATATCTTTATTCGTTTGTTTGATATATTTTGATAACATTTTTGTATAAATACTAAAGATATGACTCTAATTTTTATAAGCAATACTAACACAAATGTTCGGTTTCTAAAAATTAAAAAAGTTTTAGATTTAATCCAGTTACGAAGATTTTACCGGGGGTTATCGAAAAAAAAAACAAAAGTTTTTGAAATATTTTATTTATTTTTGGATAGCAACACTATAAATTAAAATTATTATGAAAAAAAATAAAACGAAACATTATAAAAAAAACAGTTTTTCCTTGCTTTAAAACATTAAAATAACATTAAATAAATATTAAATAATTCAAAATATTGTTGTTCTGCTTTCAATAATTCGTAAAATCTCCGTTACTGGATTTAATCTATTTTTTTTTTAATTTTTACAAATCTCACATGTTTAGCGAAAAAAATACGAAAAAATGTAATTTTTTCAATTTAGAAGCCTATAAAAAACAAACGAACAAAGATATTTGAAATCCGCTTTTTTGGCTTAGAGCCCTATTAATATTGGTTCTATATGAATAGTAATTAATCCAGTGCAAAACGAAAATTAATTAAACCTTAATTATTTTTTATACTACTACTGTAGGCAAAAAACCCAGTGCGTTATTTCTCAAAAAGACGAGATGATCGAGAAAAAAGAAAAAGGGTTCCGAAATCAGTGCATCAAATATAGCTAGATGCATACATAAAATGGTGTCGGCAAATTTTTAAGTGTTGTTAGTGTCATTTTCATCTAAAATTTTTAATATTTATGCACAAAATATTAAAAATTTTAATAATTTTAAAGAAAAAAAATCTTTAAAAAAAATATTAAAAAATAATAGTTACACAGTTAAATAAATAATCTTTATTGACCAACAGTATACACCAATGACAGGACAAGTATAAATAAACATCTACATATATGATACAAAATATACACATAAATAAATTTTTGCATTGCAAAAATACAAAATATATCTATCAATAAATACAAATAAAATATTAATAAAAAATATTATGCGGGATTAGGATTTTCACTATAAAGAATTTGACCTAGACCACTAAAATTAATATCAATATCATTGCTTAAGCAATTGAAATTATTGCACATGATATACACCGGAGATTTGTAAAGAATATTAGTCCTGGCAGAAGAGATAGAAAATGTGCCTACTTGTCTTGAGTTACCACGGGGGACTAGAGAGATTGACTAAAAAACATAATGAAGCATTTTTTCTACGTACGTCTAAGGTGAGTATATCGTATTTGTTTAATAGATATAATTGATCGGTACCTTGTGGGGCATAAATTCTTTCAATTCTGTAATTTAACATTTTTAAAAATTTTCGTTGAACTGACTCAATTTGATTTTTTTGACTCTCATAAATTGGATACCATATCAAAGATGCGTATTCTAATCTGAATCTTACAAGGCTAAAATATAGAGATTTTAGACAAGCTGGCGAGTTAAATGACCTGGTGTTACGAACAATAAATCCTAGTAATCTAGACGCAGAATTGCATATATTGTTTATATGTAAGGAAAATGTTAACTTAGAGTCAAATGTAACACCCAGGTCTTTAATTTTGTTGCATCTTTCCAGTACTTGATTATTAATGCTGTAGTTATAGACAATTGGGTACAATTTGCGAGTATACGTAACATTTATTACATTTATTAATATTTAATTTTAGTCTATTTGCATTACACCAAGAATTAATCTTATCTAATTCTTGTTGAAGATTAAAACAATCTATAATATTTGAAATAACACAAAATATTTTTAAGTCATCAGCAAACATAAGCTTGAAAAAAACCAAAATCAACAGCAGATTATTTATAAATATTAAAAACAACAAGGGGCCCATGTTAGACCCTTGTGGATACCAGATGTAGGTGAAATTAATATTGAATTAATGCCGTTATACTGCACAAATTGTAACCTATTAAGCAAGTAAGACTCAAATAGAAGAAGTAACATCGGGCTAAACCCTATGCATTTTAGAGTATGTAACAGTACATAATGATCGATTTGATCGAATGCTTTCATAATAAAGCATTTAAAGATCTTTAAAATGAAGTATCAAAAGACCTAGGGTGCCATTTGAAATATTGCTCCCCATTGCCCCCCTTACCGAATAAAAAATTAAAAAATACGTGATTATTTTGTGATTTATATATTCCAAATATAAAGTTCATAACTCATTTCGTTCAAAAGTTACGGGTTTTATACCATTTAAAAATAACCCTGTTATTATACAGGGTTATTTACTAAGAAAGATGCAAAATATGCAAGTATAACTGCATTACTTAAAAACCAAGACATAACCTCGGGCATTACTATCAATATTAGGTAACAATTATAAAAATGCGATTTCCTCTAAAACCTAACCTTTTATTTATTATAAAAATAATATCCCATTCCAAATGAATATTATTTTAGACAACAACATATGTTATAATTTTAATACTAAGCCTCGTCCTAAGCTTAGTACTTTATAAGATCAAAAAAAATTATTTTATCCAATACATACAGATAATAAGACAATTACCAGCTTTATTTTAAATAGATAAACTCATTAATAACCCCCGCGTGGCTTTTACTTTATTGAGTGGATAATTACTTATTTTACCCACCCAACTGTCACTTGTCAAATTATTTTCTAGTAAATGTCATTAAAATGTTTAATAAAAATATGAATTTCTAAGCTATTTATTGGATAAAACCTTCTATGGCACTCATGGGTAAACCGATACTGCCCTCTCGAAAATTAACCTACTTGGCTGACGCCTCGCAGGTTAATTTTCTCATGGGCAATATCTTACTTTACCCACTAGTACCATAAATAACTATTATTTTTTTTTTGTAGCAATCTGAAAAACATCTTTTTAATAATTATAATTAGGACGTACTGTCATGTTAGTTCAACTATATTTTAATGAATTGAAATAACAGACTCGTCCTTTAATTTAATAAAGACGATTTTAAATCAACAATAATTTTTCTTTGATGAACTCGCATCTTTTTCTTTAACATTTAATATTTTAATAAAAAATAAACCATTCTAATTATTAATTAATAAAAAAACAATTTTCTTTCAAGACTACATTTTAACGTATAGTACCTACCTTACGTATTGAATATAATACGTTACGTATTAAATACATTTCTTTTAATGGGACAAAATTTGTCCCAATTAATAACTTTGCTGTTGGATTAAGATATTATTTTATTTTAAAAAATTAAACTTTTAGTCATCATTCACTTTATTAATAACACTAGGCAACAAATCGCAACTTTTTTTTGCCCCGATCGGAAAGTAAATTTTTCTTACTAATTTGGGGGCGTAGAATCCGAATCTGACCTTAGAAAAATTTCAGCACCTAAAATTTTTGAGATATAAGTTCAGGTAATAATGACGTTTTTATTCAAAATCTTTAAAAAAAAGAGTAGAATTTTGAAAATTTTAGTGTATATTAAAAAAAATACGAGGAATTCAAAAATCTATATGTCAAGAACCTACTGTCAGAGTAGGTAAATAAATAAAAAGGTTAAAATGAAAGTGCAGAGTTTACTTAATTGCTCATTTGTGGCAAAACTATCAATTTTTTTTAAAAACTTTATAGAACTTAATTTGTAGATTATAAAATTCTCTACAAAAATATTTATACAAGTATTTTTTTATTTTTCTTAGTTTGTTCCTAAAAAGTAAATAAATGAAAAAGATATAAAATGTAAGTGTAAACTTTTTTCCCGAGCCCAAAAAATATATTTTTCTTATCAATTTAAAGGCGCAGAATCCAAATTTGACCTTGAAATATTTTTGTCTCCCATGATTTTAGAACAAAAGAGGGATAAAATAATGATTTTTTAACATTTTTATCTTATTTTTCTCAGAAAACTTAGGTAATAGAAATATTATGAGGCCAGATTCGGTTTCAGCGAACCAAAATTAGTTAAAACACATATAACTCCAATCGGGGCAAGAAACCGTGTTGCCTAGTGTAATTTAGGTTAGTTACCGGTTTCGATTATCATCGTCAGACTACAAGAAATTACACAAGTTAGAGATTATTTTAAGAAAAACAAAGTTTGACTTGATAACATGATATTATCCTGAGGTCTTATTCCAGGTGGAATGTCGCATTTAATTTGTTTCTAGTTAGTTAATTTGTTTTAGCTCCATTTTGGGGAAATATCAAAATGCTCATATTCATCGGCCTGATGATAATTAATTATAAACTAATTAATCTCGGTCGTAATTGCAATTGCAATGTAACATTGAGGCCAATACTGCCCTACTACCCTAAAAAGCTGCAACTCCATATTAAAGAAAACTGAGATAATGGCAAAAACAGTAAATCGTCAGCCATACCCTTGTGTTATAGGTTGAATCGAGAAAGTGGGCGTATAAATTTAGGTTTGAAGTACCTTTATTATAACACAAGTTTCGCAATTATTAATTATTTATTTAAAAAGAAAATGGGACTTACTGCTTTTTAGCTTAGTATCTCGTAGTCAACATTTTTAGCAACGCTAAACTAAAAAGCAGCATGTGACAAGATAAAGAGAAAACAACCCAAAAATATAAAAAAAACTATTTTTAAAAGTCAATTTTACTTTCCCCTTGGGCCCAAGGAAAGTAAGAAAAACTGAAATATTTTTATTGATTTTTTTCACGTTTCTCGACGTTTTATATCCTAAAAAGACGATTTCCCTAAAAAAAATCTGTCTGTCGATCTGTATGTCGGTCGATCTGTCTGTTTGTCCGGAAAATTTGTGACCACGATAACTCGAGAACGCTTGCAGCTAAAGACTTTAAATTTGGATCATAGGTTTATTATCCAAAGTTTTAGGCTGAGATTGTTTTTGGTAAAAATCGGGTAAGGGGGTAAAATAGGGTTAAAACAAGTTTTTTAAAAAACATTTATTTTTTTGTTTTCTTTTCTTTTTCGAACTTAAAAAAAATGCATATTTTTTAAATTTTTTTGAATTTTGTTTTAAGATTTTTTTCGTTTTCCAAAAAAATTGTTTTAATGAATCAAGACTTACAGAGGTAAGTATTATTTTGTTGGCAGCAGTTTTTTTTTTGGCTATATCCGGAAAATCTAGCGTCATACAAAAATTATAATAATGCAAAGAGAAACTGTTTTATTAATGCTTTACACCCTTCTTATTTCATTTTAATATATTTAGTAATAAATAACTTATTTGGAGTTACTGCTTTTTAGCTTAGTAACAGTCCCTTATTTTGGAGATACTGCAATTTTCATAAGTCTATAACTGAATAAATAAAGCTGTTTACTTAAATTTGATTGGTTCAATGAATAGCCCATGGAAATGCACAACTAAGAGTAAGGTTAATAAAAAATCCACAAAAATTGGAGTTTCGGCTTTTTAGCGTAGTGAGGCGGAATAAGCCTGTGTCCTCCGTCCGTCTGTCGTAAACGTCTATCTCAGGAACTATACAAACTAGAATTCTGAAATTTGGCATACAAGTAGACTTCATTAAGGAGAATCTAGTGTATAATAAGAAATATTATTAATATTGAGGAGCAGACTTTCTGTATGTATTTTGTCAAGGCGTCCTTCACTTCCAGGCCGCTCTACTGGCTTAGGTGTCAGACTTCCCAGTGGGCCATTCCATGACCAGCTTAGTTGAAAAATTTGAAGCGAAATGTCACATTTGTGAAAAATAATTGTGTTATTTGTGAGAGAAAATAAATCTGTTATTTTTTACAAAAACAGCAAATATAATAAAACTAATACTAAAATTCGGAATTTGTAATGGCGTGGTAATAATGAATAGGTAGGTGAAAAATAAAAAAGTGCAAGAGAAGAATTTTACATTGAAAAGCAAAATCAGTTAATAACAATAACAAATGTGAAGATTATTAGCAATTTTTGGTGTTGTTTTTTTAATAATTATTATACATACATAGCTTTATTTTAATTACATTATAAAACAATGTATAAGGGTCAATTCTGCCGATTTTGAACTAATCTCCCCAAAAACAAAAAAGTTATAGGGGGTTAAACTTTTTTAAAAAATGAAAAAACTCGTTTAATTTTTCTTTTTTTTTCGTTTTTCGCGAAAAGAAAGTTAAAAAATTGAAAAATTAAAAAAAAAAAAAATTTTAATTTTTTCGTTTAAAAAAAATTATAGGAAAATAGTTGAAATTTTTGTTGTTTTTTTTTTTGTTTTTCGCAAAAAGAAAATAAAAAAAAGTTAAAATTTTTCTAAAGTTTTTTATTTTTTTTTTAATTTTTTTCATGTATTTGGAAAAAAGCATATATCATATACAGGGTGATCAGTAACTGCCATGCCAAAATTTAAGAGGTGATTTTATATCCAAAAATATGAAAAAAAGTTTCGATAAAGGTGGGTACGGAAATGAGCCTTAAGGAGCTACGGCCCTTCGAAGATGACATTAAATAGCGAACATGAAAAAGCATTAATAAAATTTTGATGCTGCAAGGCGATTCTTCATTTAAAACTGAGCAAAAAAGTATCTTCACCAAAACACCTAAATTTAATATTAAAGGAGTAATAGCCTTTCAAAAAGTAACGTTTTTGGTGGCACAAAATGTTACTTCCTCTTAATTGCATATTTTTTTTAAACGGTTGCTCCTACAGTGTTACACTATATATATTTTTTATGTATTTTTACTCAAGCAATCTATATTTTTTACAAAAAATCCAAGAAACAAACACATAAAAAAGTTTGGGGCAAAAATGTGTTAAGCCTCATATATTTTGTCAGTCTAGACTAGAGCTTAAGGGGTACCAGAGTTATTAATTATCCCTTAGGGCTCATTACCCGACCAACCTTTATAGGAACTTTTTTTGATATTTTTAGATGTAGAATAACCTCTTAAATTTTGGCATGCCAGTTATTGATCACCCTGTATAATAGAGTAATAGAATGCGTAGCATTACATATCATCACAGCTTATTTTTATATTTATGAATATGTTTTGTTTCAGGATTTGGCAGTGTGAATTCAAAAGGAAACATGCAGCAACCTGTATCCCCGCCCCCGCGAAGGAGCATTTCACCAGATCAACCTAATCCTTCCGAACCAATCACAGAGCAACCTAGTCAACAAATTGGCAGAATTGGTTGGGCATTACGTTGTTTGCTTTTATGTAAGTTTACCAAACTCAACTTTATGAAGGAAAATTATTCTAATCTAATAGATTCCCAGACAGCACATAATAACTCTTAGATATCCAGGGGATATACTTTCTGAATATAGAGTATATCCAGTGGATATCCTGGATTGCTCATTGCCCATGGACATCCAAATGTCCGCGTTTATTCAGGATATCCACTGGATATCCACGAGATATCCAGTGAACCCTTATTTTTTTAACCTCTCTAAAGTATATCCACTGGATATCCATTACAAATCTATCATGGATATCCTGATATCCTGATATCCATGGTGGATCTCTAATGGATATCCAGTGGATATACATTAGGGAGGTTAGATGTCCACTGGATATCTCGTGGATCTCCTGGATATAGGCGGACATTTGGATGTCCATCGGATATCTAATGGCAATCCAGACTATCCCCTGAATATACTCTATATCCAGAAAGTATAATAATAATAATAATAATAATAATTTATTTGCATTCCATTAACATTTGTTGTAGAACATGTCAATTACTTTAGAAATATGTATATAGTTATAGTTGTGTCAATCAATCGCTATCGCTACTCCGTGTTTGGCCAGTTAAATTCATTAATGTGATAAAAGCATTTATCAAGAAGATGTTTAGTTATAGCTTTTTTAAACAAATGAATATTTTTTAACTTTTTTATGTTTTGAGGAATCTCATTAAATAATTTTATACCTCTTATGAAAGGTGACTTGTCGTAAGTAATTTTTAACCTGCGGTAAGGAATGTGAAATTTATTAGAACCTTTGGTATTATAAGAATGAACTGAATTGTTATTTACAAAGGTAGATTGGTTCATATAAATATATGATAAAAGCTCTAATATTAGAATACATGGTAGTGGTAGTATTTTATACCTTTGGAACAGTTCCTTGCACGGGTGATTATACTTTGCGCCCGCCATATTTCTAACGATTCGTTTCTGAGCAAGGAAAACATCCTCTGTATTAGAGGAGAGGCCCCATAGGAGGATACCTTATTTGAGTCTTTAGTAAATATGTGCATAATAAAACATGACAAGTTGATTAGTATTTAAGATGCGTTTAAGTGATCTTACCTGATAACAGGTCGTGCTTAATTGCTTAATGAGTTTTTGACAGTGGTTATTCCAGCTTAGTGTTTCATCGACTGTTATTCCTAGGAAGGAAACATTGTTTTCTTGTGTAAGTTCAATACCATTTAAGGTTAAGTTAACAGGATTTGTGTTTCTTTTTTGTGCAGTGTGAAATCGTAAAAAAGTGGTTTTAGTAACATTTAAAAATAAAGAATTTGCATTAAACCACAGGGATAAGTGTCGACAAACTACATCAAGATAGAAATTTAAGTCTACATCAGATCTAAAAGAAATAAGTAATGAGGTGTCATCTGCGTACATTACTAAAATTTTTTTTAAATATGCTGGTAAATCGTTAATGAAAAGAACGAATAATACGGGCCCCAATATAGATCCCTGTGGGACACCTATATTGGTTTCCACTTGCTCAGAACGAAAAGTCTTTGTGTTTTGTCCTGTTTTTTGTTTTATTTGTACTACCTGTTTGCGGTTGTTCAAGTAAGATTCAAACCAATTGTATGCTGGACCTCTTATACCATATTTTTGCAACTTGTCCAACAGAAGTTCATGCCTTACGCAGTCGAATGCCCTGCTGAGATCACAGAAGATCCCAACAGGGCACTCGCCCGCATCAATTTTGTCTAATAGATTGCTCAAAAATGTTAAAGTGGCTGTTTGGGTGGACCTGTTTTTCCTGAAACCGTGTTGTGCTGAATCTATTAGTTGATTAATGTGTAGGAAGGTTACAAGACGGTCCAGCATACAATATTCAAAAATCTTAGAAAAGGATGGTTCCAGACTGATTGGCCTATAGTTCTCAGTCAGGCCCGCATATAGGAATAATGAGGCTATTTTTCAACTTGGAGGGGTAAACACCTTCTTCAAAGGAGGCATTTACGATATGGGTTAGGGAGGCGGAGATATACTCCCCACATTTTTTTTAAAAGGTCGACAGGTACCTCATCAGGACCTGCCGACCTTTTGTTTTTGAGTTTTGTCTTGAGAATTGTATTAATTTCCTGCTCATGAAAAGGCATTAAAAACATGCTGTTTTTAATAGTTTTAAAATGTGATGTATCAACATTACAATCAGGTATTTTGTTGATTATATTAAGAGGAGCTTCTTTAAAAAAGTTATTGAAATTGTTAGCAATCTCTGTAGGATCTTTAATTTTACCAGTTTCAGTTTTTAGGCAAATATCCTCATGTTTCTTATTTTTCCCAGTTTGTTCATTAATCACATGCCATGCGGCTTTTGATATATTATTTGAGTTAAATATTTTTGTTTGGTAATATTCCTTTTTTGTATTCTCTACTAAAGTATTATGTTTTTTCTTTTCAGAAGTGTATTTATTTTTTAAAATTGGATATCCCCTGGATATCTAATAGTTATTATGTGCTGTCTCGGTTGGCTCATATGGCTAGACTAATTGGCTGATTTCAGTGTAGTAAATATTATTAACACGTTAGAGACCGGTGTATTAACAAAAACTCCCTGGCCCTGCACATACAAGTTAATGTTACGTGACACCACATTGATCTCTTAAACCTCACCCGGTATTTAACGTTAAGCAGAAATTTTTGTTGTTTTTTGGGGTTTATATTGGTAAGAGCTCAGTGTAGTTAATTAGTTAAATTTAAATTAAAATAAGTTAAATAAAAATAGCAAAGCAATTAAATAAAAACTTTAGGTACCCGAGATTTAATTTTGTAGATAAGTCAGATCTTTCAGTTAAAATTAAAATTTCTGAATTTCTCACTGCCATTAGAGTGGGCCTTACATTGGTTTTAATAAGCTTATTTTAACCTTTGCACGCTAACCTGATTTTACACTGCTACCACCCTAGGTTTGTAATACCCATATACAGGGTGTCCCAACGAAGCCGACTCGGTCGATATATAGTAAAGTATCCACTTTAGAGAAAAACTTTAAAGGCAAAAGTTATATGGTTTTAAAAAAGGAAAATTCTAAAAATATTTTGAAATATACAGGATGGTCCTCCTAGAGTGGGTAACATCTGACTTAATATTTTTAAATGGAATCTTACTTGTCATAAAAATACCTTTATTTTAATATCATATTCAATTGGTTGGACCATATTGTTTATAATTTCTGAGATATACTTTTTTTTTGAGAAAAAAATGCATTTTTAGTGATGAGATAAAACCTGCTTCAATTCCTTTACTTTTTGTCAAAAACTAATAAAATTTTGCAAGCTTATCTTAAAAGGGAGTATCTAATTAACTTATGTACAAAAAATAATAGTTTTATACAGGGCGTTCAAAATTAATATTCACTTTTGGATTTTCAAACACAAAAAACTCAATTTTTTTAATGCTATATTATTAAATGTAAAATTTTATTCCAAATTTAATAAGCAAATAAAAAATGGCACGGGCGTCTGAATGTCTAAATACTCGGCTTAATTGTTTAGAGGTGATAAGCTTTTTACGTGTCCGTCAGTTTGTTGCTAGGGGCGCTTAAATGTGAAAGGGTCGCCAAATTAGGGTTTCGCGCGGTAAACATTTTTGTCTTGCGCCGGCAACAAATACCAAAGGGTGACCAAACCTGAAATATTTTATAAAAATTGAATTTTAGAACCCCATTTTTATTTTTTTTTCCTTTTGTCAATAAATATGTCAAAATCAAACTTTAATTCTATCCAGAGGTTTCTATATAGCACGGTACTCTTGAATGATCAATGGGTTGAACTAACGTGGCAAAAAAATCTGACCATGGAACATGGTAGTAGAAAGTTCACTTGTTATAGAACCATCGACAGCCAAATCCCAAAAACTTGTTTTTGGAAAATAATGTTAAATAACCGTCTGCAGAGTTCATGGTCAATAAAAACTTAAAGTGTACATTATGTTGCTTGATTTTGGTAGTATTTCTCGTGCTGATTCCGAATATGTTTTAAGTTACTCTCTATCTTTTTCCATTTTTGAGAAAAAAGCTTATAAAATCACAAAAAATATTTTTTCGCATGTTTTAATGTAGCCTAGACATTTTGTTATAAGACGATAAAATAACTTTCTTGTCTTAAATTGTAGTCCGATTCTCGTTCTGTATAGTTCCAAAGGAATATCTTGGATTTTTTTTTCTTTTGGTAAATCTAAATACATATTTAAACACCCTTGAAATCGCGTTTTTATTAAAATACTTTTTTTTGTTAATCAGTGTCATTACAGATGTTTCAGATTTGATGGATTTGTCCAACACAGAGGCGCGTTAATAATTTTTACCGAATACTTGAGAATGTTAATAATACTATTAACCTACCTATTACTAGCTTGTTATAAATTGACTTATTTGTCAGAAATAATGTTATAACAATAAATGTTGAATTTTGATGAAGGCTTTTATTTTTTACCTTCAGTATTATTTACATATATGTAAGTATTTTGAACTTAATAATTATATACTTGATTTAAGAGTGATATTTTACCAAAAATAATTTATATTACGGTTATATAAAATAAATAATTGCTTTTATACTGATAACTTTTAAATTTATCTTAGATAATGAGCGACCACGAAATAGAAAAAAAGTTTGTGCTGCCTGCGGCGTGAAAATTTCATTTAAAAAATGTAAAGAAGTCCATTTTAGGATAACTAAAAAATTGGAAGACCTTATGAAAATACATATTAATGAACACTATGATGTTAACAATTGGAGGTTCCCAGTATCAATTTGTGTTTCTTGTCGTCATTTCCTAAATGATTGTGAAAAACATGTTTACAAGAGAACCATACCTGTAATGCCAGATTTTGTTAACGAAGATGTAAAAATTCATAAAATTCATAAGCATATAAATCTAATTCCTTTAATTTTTACTTATTTGTTATACAGAAAATGAAAGAAGGTAGTTCAGAATTTGATAAAAAAACGTGTATATTGTAAAAAACTTTTGATCTGAGGTAAATTGTTGATGAGTTTCTGATTTAATTTAAAAACCATCGTTCAATACTTCACACTGTGAAGTCTATAATAATAAATGTTTTTGTCTGGGCAAAATATAGAAAATAACTTTAGGAACGTCTATGTACACATCTGACAATTACTTTTCAAAGTGAAAGATATATTTTGAACACTATGTAACAAAATAATTAATTTTTTAATTTAAACACGTTTATAATAAAATTTTAAAAATTTTCACAAAAATGTTAGACGAGATGTTCCTTTATAATAATACAGAACGAGAATCGGACAATAATTTAGGCTAAGAAAGTTATTTTATTGTCTTATAGCAAAATGTCTAGGCTACATTAAAACATGCGAAAAAATAATTTTTGTGATTTTTATACGCTTTTCTCTCAAAAACGGAAAAAGATAGAGAGTAACTTAAAACATATTCGGAATCAGCACGAGAATTACTACCAAAATCATGCAACATAATGTACACTTTAAGTTTGTATTGACCATGAACTCTGCAGATGGTTATTTAAGATTATTTTCCAAAAACAAGTTTTTGGGATTTGGCTGTCGGTGATTCTATAACAAGTGAACCTTCTACTACCATGTTCCATGGTCAGATTTTTTTGCCACGTTAGTTCAACCTATTGATCATTCAAGAGTACCGTGATAGATAATAAAGGAGGGTCAAGTGTTTTTGTGTTTTTTCCAAAAAAAAAACATTTTTAATTTTTAGGATTTAGCCATCATCTGAGAGAATATTTTTAAAATAGGCTCACCCTACTATTAATTAACTACACCTTATTTCGAAGTTCAAAATTGTCGCTTCTTCTCTCTGCCACTCTCAGCCTTATGATTATTCATACGACGTAAAAGCGATATTGTAATGAAACTTTCATACTTCATCAATAGAATACATTCAGAGACTACAATTTATCTCTGATACTTTGTACAGACACAAAAGATATAATATCTTTTCACATTTAAATTTACTTCGCACATTAAATGAACTTCATAGCTAGTAATTTACTAGCACTACCCACCGCGGGTATGAAAATATTGTTAAAATTTATTGCACTCACCCTATGGAGATGGAGTTTAATAATTGTTTTTTTCTTAAGATTTAGTTTTATTAACTTCAAAAACTACTATACCAATTTTCAGCCTCATTGATGATAAAAATAATCGCATCCCTCCCTCCAGGAGTGGATTTAGATTTTTTTCATTATCAGATTTAATTTAATTGACCTGAAAAACCCCGGTATTAGGGCATATCCACAGTCTTGCATAAGAACGTAATACATAAGAATGCGATGCCGTGATTGGCTTGAGGTGCGGCCATGTATCTTGTAAGCCAATCACGGCATCGCATTCTTATGTTTTATGTTCTTATGCAAGCTTCTGAATAGGCCTTTAACATTATGTCATATGTATATGCATAAAACGTAAAAGAAATCACAAAAAAAATGAAAATTTGAAATAATAAAAAAAAATAAACAAATACTTTTATGTCCCACACAAGTTTATTTTGTTAATATTTAACTTTTTCAATTTTTTTTTTGTTTAATAACCATTTCAGCTGTTTTAAAATAGCACATATTTTTAATTTTTAATAAATCATTTATTATGAATAATTTATTTAACAATAACAATTATAATATAATTATAATTTTTAAAATAAAAAATTGTCTTTTTTGCAAAATAGACAATTTTTTCCGAATAATTTACACGCATAAATTTTCTCAAAGCGAGAAATAATAATTTAAATATTTCTTTGAATGCATTAGGCAACTGTACTTTAACACTCAAACGATTTAAACGATCTGCCCATTTTCTATAATTGACACTCAAACTTTGAGACTCTATCTTCTTGAGTAATATGAAATTAGCTTGAAACCGAATTGTGCACAGTGGGACAAAATTATGTTTTACCAAAAAATCCAATCAGATTCTGTATTAATAAATATTTATATCTATGGCCGGTTTTTCAGACTAGATAGTAAATTAAAAATCACATAGTGTATATAGGGTGTATTTGAAATAGGGTCGGAAATTTTAACAGGTGATTCTACATGATAAAATATGACAAAAAGTTCCTATAAACATATGTCTAAAAATGTGTCATAAGGGAGCTACGCCTCTTTGAAATTGGCTAAAAAAATCGGTTTTTATTTAATAACTCAGGAACCCTTTGAGATATATTAACGAGGTTTTGCACGTAAATTAATCCTAATAAGGCCCATCTTTGTATGTCATTTTCACGTACTTATTTAAACCAGGGATGTGCGAAACGGGGGGGCCTTATCAGTTTTTTGTCCAAAACTTTTTTCTGTGTAACTTTTTTGCAATTTTATTTTTGAAATATGATTCCTCAGGTCAAAATACATAAAAAAGGTACTCTTGTTGTAATACTGTAGGATTAACCGTTTTCGAGAAAAGTTCATTTGAAGGTGAAATTTCACAGTTCGAGGACGAAAAATTAAATACTAAAATGTCGAAAACCAAAATTTTAATGATGCAATGTTATTCTACATCAAAAACTAAGAAAAAAAGTTTCCATACATGTAGGTCGAAAAAACGCTTTTAAAGCTACCATAGCCCTTTAAAAATGGTGCATATTTAGGAGACCATAGCTCCATTAGGATTCATTTTTGGAAGTACCTGTATATGAGGTTTTTTTCTTAGTTTTCAACATTTTAGTATTTAATTTTTCGTCCTTGAACCGTGGAATTTCACCTTCAAATGAATTTTTCTTGAAAACGGTTAATCCTACAGTATTACAACAAGAATACCTTTTTTATGTATTTTGACCTGGGGAATCATATTTCAAAAATAAAATTGCAAAAAAGTTACACAGAAAAAAGTTTGGGACAAAAAACTGATAAGCCCCCTCGTTTCGCACACCCCTGGTTGAAATAAGTATATGAAAATAACACATAAAAACGGGCCTTGGTAGGATTAGTTGACGTGCAAAACCTGGTTGATATATCTCAAAGGGTTCCTGAGTTATTAAATAAAAACCGATTTTTTTAGCCACTTTCAAAGGGGCGTAGCTCCCTTATGACGCATTTTTAGACATATGTTTATAGGAACTTTTTGTCATATTTTATGAGGTAGAATCATCTGTTAAAATTTCCGACCCTATTTCAAATACACCGTGTATTTTCAAAACAGATTCGAATTATGGATGTGCGAATATACTGCGTAGTTTATTTTATGAAACATAACTATATTCTTTACACAAACATATACTATTCAAAGCTGTTGTAAAAATATTTACTGTGCGATTTTTAATTTACTATCTTGCTTGAAAAAACAGACCATAGATAATATTTAAATATTATCTAGATATCTAGAAATTCTACCAAGGGCGTATCTAGGATTTTTTTCGGGGGGGTCAACACATTTTTTCCCAAATCTGGAGAATAATTAAAATGGCGCCGCAGGCAATTGTTTTACAATTGTGATGGACTAAAATTTTAGTCAACAGTAGTATAATTCTAAATTTCATACAAATTCAAGAAAGTTTTAGCGCCGCAGGCGATTTTTTTTTAAATTTCATAGTACATTTTAATTTTAAAATTTTTACAATTAAAAGTTTCACTTAAATGCAAGAAAGCTTTAGCGCCGAAAGCGAAAATTTTTACGAATTTGAAGATCTACAGTTTATATGGCCACTTGGAAAAGGGCCTGCATATTTGCTGGTTTTGTCGCCCTTGTAGTTCTGGGAGACCAAGAAACCCAGGTCCTGGGGAAGCTTAAATAAAAAAAAAATAAGAAAGCTCTAGCGCCGCAGGCGAAAATATTTACTAGTTTTAGTCTATAGACTATATATCGTCCACGAAAACAGGCCTGCATATTTGCTTGTTTTGGCGCCCTTATCGTTCTAATAAAATATAAGAAAGCCAAAGTGCCGCAGGCAATTTTTTTACAATTGTGATGGTCTAAAATTTTAAAACAGTGATATAATTTTAAATTTTATAGAAATGCAAGAAAGTTCTAGCGCCGCAGGCGAAATTTTTTACAAATTTGAAGTTCTATAGTTTATATGATCGACTTGGAAAAGGGCCTGCATATTTGCTGGTTTTGGCTTCCTTATCGTTCTGGGGGACCATCAAACCCAGGGCCCGGAGAAGCCTAAATAAAAAAAAATAAGAAATCCCTAGCGCCGCAGGTGAAAATTTTTACGAATTTGAAAGTCTATAGACAATATATCGATACCCCCAAGCAACAAAGCCGTAACTCATATATTGTCATTTTTCACGACAGCTAAATTTCTAAAATATTTTTTTTATTATTTAAGGGTGGGTAAATTATGAAGTGGAAAAGGAAGCCATGCGATACGTCATTTGGAAGCTTATAAAATTATCAATTTAACTGTATAAGTATTTATTGTTTATTTATTGTTTGTTTCTGATAATATTGAAGTTTAAAATTTTTTACTTTAGTGTTTTTAGGTAAAATTTTGGTTAAAATGTCCTGTGGAGAAATCTGAGTAGTACCACCATGTGTGTCTTTTTTCAAGGCGTTTACCTATGAGTATAACTCAAAATGGGTCTAACTTGAGTTACGTCCTTGTTGCTTGGGAGTGTCGATATGGTCCACGAAAAAGGGCCTACATATTTACTTGTTTTGGCTCAGAGCACTGCAGTGTAAAAAAAAGATTTACTTAACTACTTCCAGTTAGAATTTTTACTGTATAATGTTTAGGGAATTGTTTTAAGTTTTATTTCTTTGCTATTGGGTACCTGATATAATTAGTTTCTTTAAATTATTATCTTATCAATACTATTATAGTACTATAAGAGTCTTTGGATATACACCGATAGAAATGTTGTTGTAATATAGGTGCCAACTGTATTTTGTAATATGTTATAACATAAATATGTTATAAAATACAACCAGTTGTAGAGCTATAGCTCTACAACTCTCTTATAAGAGGTAAACAACATAAAACTTTAATAAATACAACAAATTTTATCTTATGTCATAGTTAGTACTATACTATAGTACAGTTTGTGGTTGGCGCATATACAGGGTGTATTTGAAATAGGGTAGGAAATTTTAAGTACGTGAAAATGACATACAAAGATGGGCCTTATTAGGATTAATTCACGTGCAAAACCTCGTTAACATATCTCAAAGGGTTCCTGAGTTATTAAATAAAAACCGATTTTTTTAGCCAATTTCAAAGGAGCGTAGCTCCCTTATGACGCATTTTTTGACATATGTTTATAGGAACTTTTTATCATATTTTATCATGTGGAATCACCTGTTAAAATTTCCTACCCTATTTCAAATACACCGTGTATAATGTTGTATTAATAACGCTATAAATCTATCAGTCTACCTCAGTAAGAGTTTCAGCTTTTCCAGAATGATCCGATTGTGCACCTCTGTGCACTGGCTTGGAACATTTAACTGCTTAATAGTCCTTTCATTGTAAGTTATGCTTTTTGAATTTATCACAACGTTAGCCCAAAGTCTTTAGTCTAAGAACTTTTGTTCTACAGTTAGTAATATGAGATGTCAAGTACCATAATTTCTCATCGTATTATTCACTCTTCGCAGTAGTAAAGCACTGGTTTGTTAGGGTAGGTAGGTAGTTTACACATTACACAAAAAGAGTACCGACATACACGATTTTTTTATTTTAATTGTTATTCTATTTGTCGTGAAAGTTTGACAATAACAGAAAATAATTTAGGACAGTTTGGACTTTAATTTTCTCAATATAAACCAACCCTGTGACACTCCGAAGTTTTAACTAGCTTTTTCGTGTTACGTAATGAGTAATTACTAATTACTGAAATCCACAAGATGGCGAAAAAGTCTACGAGCGCGATATGGATCACTCTAGATTTATGATTTTATAAAATTCTATGACACATAACCTCAACTTTTATTTATGTTAGAAATAAACGTCAAAATATTTTATAAGTTGCTACTAAACTATAATACTTTTATCGGTATTATGTGATTACTTTTAGTATTTTGTGATAACAATGGATTTATTATAGTTTGGTAACATTAAACGTATTTATAGTTGACACAGGAAAATATAGTACTTAAGACTTCAAAATTAAATCACCAGAATCATGGCTTACAGGTTTTGATGTGCCTCATATAAAGATTTAGAGACTTGATTGTTATTTCTAAAATCCTATACCAGGTATCTATAACTTTCCTTAGAATAACCAAAGAAGATGTTCTCATAAAAACAAGCATTGTGAACATATGTACCTTTTTTATGTATTTTGATGTGAGGAATATTATTTCAAAAATAAAATCTCAAAAAAGTTACACAGAAAAAAAATTGGGACGAAAAACTGATAAGCCCCCCCCCCCGTTTCGCAAACCCCAGGTAAAAATAAGTACATGACAATCACATAAGAAGATGGGCCTTATTAAGTTTAGTTAACTTGCAAAACCTCGTTGCTATATCTCAAAGAGTTTCTGAGTTATGAAATAAAAACCGAATTTTTTAGCCACTTTCTAAGGGCCTTAGCTCCCTTACGACTCGTTTTTAGACATATGTTTATCAAGACTTTTTTGTTTACTATTATTTGTTTAATAAAAATAGTATAAAATATTCTTTTTATTATAATATTGGCGCATTGTCCAATAAACTTGGAAGCGTGCGCTAAAAATGTCTATAATAATAGTTATTTATGGTACTAGTGGGCTGACGCCTCGCAGGTTAATTTTCTCATGGGCAATATCGGTTTACCCATGAGTTACAAGGTTTTATCCAATAAATAGCTTAGGAATTCATATTTTTATTAAAAATTTTAATGACATTTACAAGAAAATAATTTGACAAGTGACAGTTGAGTGGGTAAAATAAATAATTATCCACTCAATAAAGAAAAAGCCACGCGGGGGTTATTATTGAGTTTATCTATTTAAAATAAAGCTGGTAATTGTCTTATTATCTGTATGTATTGGATAAAACTATTTTATTATACGTTAATAAGCGGTCATTTAAACAAAAAAAATTGAAAAAATAGATCTTTGTGTTTACAGGGCAGTCATAAATTGAATAATATTAAATTTTTTGGTAATGATTGCTATCAATTTTGTCAGAATAGTATAAATAAATAAAAAAAATAGGTTAAACTTCTTTGGCAACAAAATGTTTGGTGGCCTGGGTAATCCATTATTCATTTCTGAGTGATTTAATTTAAGTTACTTTAATCGTTTTAATTTCTTTTTGTTAACATTTCCTCTTTGTTTTTGAAAAGCTATATCCTTAATTCTTTCTAGTCTTAATAACGTGTTACCCCACAAGGATAAAATTGGAGCATGTCAAGATTGCTAATTAACGCGATAACAAAAGAGCAGCCTAAAGTATATGGCGTTATGTCGCTTTGTAGTTAACGCGTGCTGAATAAAATACCTGAAAAAAATGTGTTCTTTAGACAAAAATTTTTGATATATCACGCCATTGACTAAGTAGAACCTCTAACCAATGATACTCTAACATACTTGGTTTGACCTCGATGTCTTAGATTTTGACCAAACTTGGCGTAGTGGTACCACTATGGCACCCAAAAAGTCCAAACTCCCAGCAATTTTTTTTCAAAACGGTCCATCCGTTCACGATACCGGGTGTCCCACCAGGTTCTTGACAAGTTATATCTCCGTATTTTGTTTTTTTGTGAAAAATAGCGTGAAATGGGAGAAAAAGAAGCTTTTATTAACTTATATATAGAATAACGTTTGTAACTAACATTAAATTTTAACATTAAATAGTGGGACATTTGGACATATTTTATAAATTTTAAACAGTTTTGTAACTTCAAAAAAACGTTATTCTAACGTTAAATTTTTACTAGGGCGTACTACAGTGTTACACTATGCGACATTTTTATTTATTTTTTACAAAAAAAAACAAAAAAAAAAGTACAATAAAAAAAATTGGGGCAAAAATGCGTTAAGCCTCACACATTTTGTCCGTCTATGCATGCCTCTGGATAAAATCAAAAAATTTAATTAACATAAACTAATTGCTCTTATTAATAAATACTAGTATACATGGAAAATCTCGTTGCTCTAGCAACCAGAGTTATTAATTAAAAACCTTGTTTTAAGTACAATTTTAAAGGGCTCCCTTAAGGCTCATTCCCGGACCAACCTTTAAGGATTTTTTTTTATATTGTTGGATGTAGAATCACCACTTATATTTTGGCCAGTTACTGATAACCTTGTATATCTACGTATATCTCAAAAACATTTTGCATACTTAAATTTTATTTTGTTTTATAAAACAAGCCGTGAAGATATGTAATGCTACGCATTCCATAATACATTATTCAATTAATGGTATATTGTATTTTACCAAATCATAAAAAAAATTCTAAAAATAATAAAAAAAAATTATTTCCTTTTTACGAAAAAAGGATATATTTTTTCAAAAAAAATGCAAATTCAAAAAAATCTTATTTAACATTTTTTTTAATATCTTTTTTTGAAAAGCAAAAACATTTTGAAAAAAAAAGTTTTTAAAAAAAATTAAAAAAAAAAAACTTTTGTTTTCTTTTTGCAAAAAAAAACAAAAAAATAATGTTTTTATTGATAGTTTTTTTTTAAGTTTAACCCCCATACCTTTTTTGTTGGGGGGATTACTTTCAAAAACAATAGGGATCTTTATCTCGTAGAACTTGATTTTTCCTAAAAATTTCAAGTCGATCGGATTATTCGTTCTTGTGTTATCGTGTTCACAAAAATCGTGACATCGGACGAACGGACAGACGGACGGACAGACGGACGGATATAACAAAAAAAAAGTTGCTTTTTTTTCATGAAACAAATTTAATCCCAAGATTTTTTTGCCTAGGATGATTTTTGAAATTTTTTGAAAATTTGAAACTACTGTATAATATTATTTTATTATTCGAAACTACTGTATAATATTACCCCTAGGGTAGCTTATTTTTTATTTTTATAATTACTTGTTACAGCACAAAATTCCTGCCTTAAAGATCGGAAGGTATCAGGCCGACTGGTGAGACGATGTGCCCCAGGTACAGAACTCGTGGACTGGCTTTTGGAATTAACACCCAGCATACACAATAGGGCTCAAGCTGCTGGAATGTGGCAAGCCTTACTGGAAGAAGGGGTCATCTCACACGGTAAGACAAATATTAATTTATTATTTTAGTATAATTATCTTCTAATTAAGTACACTCAGAAAATGTAATTGCAATTTTAATACTAAATTTTATTTGTAAATACATATTTGTTATTTATATCGCCACCATTGGTATTTATTACTTTACTTGTGATATTAAATACTGCAATGTGTGTTTTGTATATAAAATGTTGTCATACTAACATACAGACCGTGCTGGTACATTTGAATCTCCACGCAACCTCCTTTTTTTACTTTTCTCTGTATTATTACTAATCAAAATTTTGGTATTATTTACCGATTGTTATTTTACTAAATACTGTAACATACTTTAAACTAGATCAGTAACACAACAACTACAACTTAAAGTATACCAAACTATAACTGTGATATAATTTACCAAATGTTGCTTGGGGATCCAAATATACCAGCACGGTCTCTATGTTAGTATGACAACATTTTGTATACAATACACACATTGCAGTATTTAATATCACAAGTAAAGTATTAAATAATAATGGTGGCAGTATAAATAAAAAATATGTATTAACAAATAACATTCAGTATTAAAAACACAACGAAATTTTCTGAGTGTATAGTTACTTTTTAATTGAAATAATTACACTAGTTTACATTGCTTTTGCGCATCATTTGTTTTCAATATTTTCTTACGTATTTTTAGACGTCAACAAAATATCTTTGTTTTTTCATTTTGATGATATACCCCTGTTTTACAGGAGAGCCTTGTCCATAGTCAAAATAACTTTTGAGTACTATTTTTATAAAGATTAGCATCTAGGAGTTTTTGAAGTCGCCGCTAAAACCGAGTTAGTAATATAAAGCAAAAATTCAATATGGCGCGCCATATACATAAAAGTCCCAATTTAGTACCCTCAAATAGCATCAAAATTTTGAAAATTTTAATGTAGGTGGTCACTAAAACAGAATTTAGTAGCAAAAATTAAAAAATTTATATGGCAGATAACGGTTTTCAAAAAAGTAGCAATTTTGCGTCCGCCATATACAGATGACACAGTTAGGAAAGGAGGTCAAAAAAATCGAAAAATTGCTTTACGTAATATATCCAAGAATTTTTCGTCTAGGACGATTTTTGAAAATTTTTGAAAATTCGAAAATACCGTATAATACTATTCCTGCAAAGTTGCTGTGAATAGTATAAAAATACAATGTAAAAGCCATGCCTTTAAGATCTTAGTCAACTAAGCCTTTGAAATAAGTTAAAAATAATTGACACAAATGAAAGATAGAATAGTGAAAAGGGATTTTATTTCGAACACTATCGATAAAATTTATTTTAAAATAAATGCATGTATTTTGAAAATCCATTTGTAAAATCGTATTTGTTTCAGGGCTTTGGAAAAAGAATTTGTCAGACTTAAGGATTTTGTCCGTATGACGTGGATATATGTATTTATCTGCACGGGCGGAAATTTATTCCCGAATATAAATTTTGGGGGTTTTTCTACGAATTTAAAACGCTCTCGTATTTCCAATGCCTATTGTGGATATGCCACAATAAAGAAATGTGTGTATTGAAAGTAGAAAACGAGTAAATATATGTCACATTCCACCTAAGAATGGAGTTTACCTAAAAAAAAAATTGTGAAAATAAGACTATATATAGCGCATCAACGGACAGCAGTCCAATACCAACATAAATTTAGGTCTTCAATACCAACCCATAAAGAAAATTCCCTAAAAATATTATATTTGGATTTTATCACAGTGCAACAAAAAAAGTGCATTATATGCAAAATTATTAAAGAATACATAAAACAGCTTATTAAACACAAAAACAAGTACAAAATCACACACACAACGGGGTATTATCAATGACTGTCAAACTAAGGAGTAGGTCATAAGTACACAAAATTTCAGAAGTTATTCTACGTCCAAAAATATGAAAAAAGTTTCTATAAAGGTTTGTCCGGAAATGAGCCTTAATGGAGCTACGGCCTTCGAAGATGACATATTGAACGAGGAACAAAAAAAAGCATCAATAAAATTTTAATGCTGAAGGGAAATTCTTTATTTAAAATTGAACAAAAAACTACCTAAATTTAATATAAAGGAGTTTGGACTTTTAAAAAGTAACGTTTTTGGTAGCACAAAATGTAACTCTTAATTGCATTTTTTTTAAACGGTTTCTCCTGAAGTGTAACACTATATAACATTTTTTATGTATTTTTACTCAAGGAATCCATATTTAAAAAAAAATACAAAAAAAGTACACATAAAAAAGTTTGGGGCAAAAATGTGTTAAGCCTAATACATTTTTCCGTCTAGGCACGCCTCTGGATAAATTCAAAACAAATAAATTAACATAAATTTATTGCCCTTATTAATACTAACATACATGCAAAAATTCGTCGCTCTATCTTAAAGAGTACCAGAGTTATTAATTAAAAACCTTATTTTTATTACAATTTTAAAGGGCCGTAGCTTCCTTAGGGCTCATTTGCGGACCAATCTTTATAGGAACTTTTTTTGATATTTGGATGCAGAATCATCTCTTAAATTTTGGCATGCCTTTATTAATCACCCTGTATGTTTTTTTTTTTATCTTATGGATGAATAAATTACTACTGCTACTGCTATTACTATTTTAGATCATGACGCCGTCATTGCCCATGGGCTATTTAAGTTAAGTTAATATATTAACTTAAACAACCCATAATAACCTATAAACGCAAAATAAACCTTCGTGCTCCTATTTTATATTGTGAGAGGTGCTAGAAAAGTGAGAGGCAGTGATCCCAGCCCCCACCACACGCTACGCCACTGCATTACAGCCCCTTTTCTTGTGGAAAGTCACAAATACGTTAAAAGTAGAGGATAATTCCTTTCAGAAATAAATAAGCAAAATAAATAAGCAAAATCGGATAATATAAGTTGAAATTGAATCTGAGAGTCTGGTTTCATATTCATAGAAATGTGGACATGACTCTCTCTTACTCAATAGTTTTCGAGTGCAAGCACGTTTACCCTTTACAAAGTTGGCTATTATACGACTTTTTATTCTGATAAGGTTACTACAGTAACTACGTTGAATTGCAACGTCGCCAGCTGCAGCTGCAACATGTTACATACAAAAATAGTACATGCTTCCGTTAAGCAACACCGTAATTCTATCTTGCTTAGCAGAAACCCAGTATACTGCGTATGTATACACTTATCTTTTCTTTTGCATTATAAGATCATAATCAGACCCAATTTGAGTTTATCTTTTTTTTGTTGTAAAAACCACTCAAATAGAAAACATAGGCTATTATTATTTTACTATTCTACTATTGGCGCAATTTTCAACTAAAAAACTCACCGCAATTGGAGGAGGAGGGAAATATATTAATTTTGTGAGCTGAATTTAGGTACGTTTTTATGTATGGCGAGCATTTCTTTTTTACAATGGCTTCTTTTATCTGATGTTTCACTTCGCTTCGAGCAAGTCACTTGTATGTCTTTTAGGGCTGTTTTTGATCCTGCTGAAAATGACGGGTTTGGGCTGGTATAAATGGTGCATAAACCGGACTTGAGCGGTGAAATTCACCCGCTCAAGTCCGGTCTATGCAACATTTATACCCACGCAGACCCGTTATTTTCAATAGGGGTGGCACAAAATGTTACTTCCTCTTAATTGCTTTTTTTTGAAAACGGTTGTTCCTACAGTGTAACACTATATGACATTTTTTATGTATTTTTACTCAAGAAATCTATATTTTTTGCACAAAATCCTAAAAAACTACACATAAAAAAGTTTGGGGCAAAAAATGTGTGAAACCTCACATATTTTGTCCGTCTAGGCACGCCTCTGGATAAATTAAAAAAAAATAATTGACATAAACTTATTGCCCTTATTAATACTAGTATTCATGCAAAAGCTCGTCGCTCTAGCTTAAAGGGTACCAGAGTTATTAATTAAAAACGTTATTTTTATTAAAGGGCCGTAGCTCATTAGGGCTCATTTCCGGACCAACCATTATATGAACTTTTTTTGATATTTTTGAATGTAGAATCATCTCTTAAATTTTGGAATGCCAGTTATTAATCACCCTGTATTTAAAAAAGTTTTTTTATCGAATTTTGAACATATTCATTTTTGTTCGTCTAGACGCGTCTGTTCGCCGTCTGTCACAATTTTTGCAAATACTTAATACTCAAGGGCAAAATGTCCTATAGTTATGAAATTATTAGGAAAAATAAATTCTATGGATGGAAGGACCCTTTTATTTTTAAAGAAATCCCTTCAAAAATAAAAAAAAGTTATAGGTGACGCAAGCGCAACTTTTCAACAAATTATGAAAATAGAAGTCCAAACGAGATAAAACACAATATACTATCCACCTGGAAGAGAGATGCGAAGCATTACATATTCTATGGCTATTTTTTTTTTCATCTTTACAAAGTGTAATCATGTTTACATAGATAAAAAACATTTTCTCGGAAATCCGTTCCGTAAAACGTAAAAAATGGAAGGAAAAAGAAATCATTGAGTTCTCGGCTGGGATCATTAAGTTCTCGGATGGGATCGTTTAGTTCTCGGATGGGATCATTGAGTTCTCGGGTGGGATCATTGCTAAATACAAGTAAAGCAAAACCGGGATAACATTAATATGTGACGCTTATGATATCAACAATGATCCCATCCGAGAACTCAATGATCCCATCCGAGAACTCAATGATCCCGGTCGAGAACTCAGTGATCGCAGCCGAGAACTCAATGCGAGCGTCAAATACTTGGGGACACTTTTTCGTAACGGTTTTTTCGTAACGGTTTTTTTCGTAACGGTTTTTTTTTCGTAACGGTTTTAGCCCTCTTACCCCCCCCCCCCCCAGTCTTAAAACATATTAATGTTAAAATAAAATACGAATGTCATTACTGTGTACATTTTATAAACTGGCAAAATGTGAAAAATTCAAGATACATGATATATTTTATCTCTTCTCTTCCCCTTGCCTCAGCTCACAGGTGCCAGTTCGTATTGCGACGGCTATACTGTGGATACTAAATATATCTGTTACGAATGGAGAACGCAAAAAGTTTGCGTGCTAGTTGCTTTTAGGATTGTTTTAATTAAATTACTATAGAGTCTAGGTCGAATAAATAGAGACAGTACCTATGTAAATGAAAGGTCTAGTTAAATTTATACGATAGGCACTATAGGGTAAATACTGGGTATTCAAAATTCGCCAGGGACTTCTAGAATAACCAAGAAAGAATAAAAAGAAAAAGTTCCCTCAGTAAAATTCCTTGAAACCTATGTTGTCTTTTAATTTAAAGTGGATTGAAAGTTTAATACAATTTAAATTAAAGGGTCCCTTTCAATGAAATTATTAAATTTAGTAATTTATTGCTTAATTAACTCAATACTAAAAAGGACATCTATAGGAAATAGGGAAATGGGGGATGGTTCAGCCGAGAGGCACATACATAATATGTGTATAATACTTTAGGTATAATTATACTTACGTAAAAAAATTACTAGATTTTTATTTGAATAAAAGGTATACTTGTCATAAAACACCAAATTATTAATTTACCTGTTAGATAAGTTTAGGCAGTACCATAGACAAAATAAACAAATAGATTGATTTTTGACCGTCTGCGCATACTTCTGCGTCCCGACTAAATGCGTCCTCCATTTCGATTCCAATTGTCCAACATAAAGTAAAAAAATATATATTTTATGTTGGTAACACTGTGTTGCGTTAGATAGGAATATTTTCTTTGTTAGTCTTTGTTTGTCTTTTCATTTCACTTCAGTAGTCAGTAAAAGTTACTTTTTGTCGTTGTTTTGTTGCAACAGTTTGTTATACAAATGTAAAAACTAAATCAATATGTTATACTACACAGATATTTATTTATTTTTACCAGTAATTTAAATATAAAAATATAATTCTTCGCACACACCTCTATCATATTCGTGCAACAGGTTAACATAACCTAATTTATGTATGTTTTGAGTTTGTTTTCGAGGTTTTTCTGTTATTTTTTTTACGCGTTTGGTGTTTTGTGCTAGAAGGGTGAACATTTTATTTTATTATAGACTATATAATAGCGTTTTTAAACTTTTAAAGTCTTTCTGTGTTTTTTTGTATATTTTATAGTGCTTTTTCAAAGAACTAGTAAAGTCTTTGCAATGACGTGTTTTATAAAAAGTTGTAGAAACATAAAACGACTGCTACCTGCAGACAGCAGTATCATATTTTTTAGGTAAGTTTGATTTTTTTTAATATAACATAAGAAACAAATAAAATTTTATATATCTAATGCTTAATAAAAACAATTAACTGCCTGTGATACAGGATAAAATGTAGGTAATTTTTATTGTTTTTCTTTTCGTGAGAATTGTGATGCACACAAAGTAGTAATTTTTACTTAAGTTTTTCTTTTGGGGTATGTTCAAGAACTACGTGACACACTTTTTGGGCATTTTCACAGAAACAGAATGATATACTTTGAGAGTAAATAATAAAAACATTAAAAAGTAAGGTTATGTCGTTTATTTATTTACATTTTACCCACTAATTTATATTTCCCGGCTGATTTCTGACGTAACTTCTGATCAAAATGAAGGACTCGTAAATTTGTATATAACCTTGAGATGACAGCTCATCTTTGTTCTTTGTCTATGGGCAGTACATTGAAAAACTCTCTCTTAGTATACCAATGCATTACTGTATTAGCAAAAACCATTGTATCAGCAATTGATTTAAAATCAGGAAGCTGTTACCATTTTAAGATCTAGCCCCGATTTTTCTTATAGATCATTTAGAGCGGCGTCCAGAAATTTCCATAGAGGGCAAGCCTAATCAGTTTTCCAAGTTAAATTTTTTTGTCAAAAGTACGTCATACTTTCCTCTGGAAAGAGGGGCGTAATATGAAATAGATTGAGTGCTACCTATTTCTGTTTTTTAATTTGCATATATTTAAATGTTTTATAATTTTTTTAAATATCGTCCTCATTTTTATTTTTTTTTTTTAATGGCGGATTCAGAAATTTTTAAGGGAGTCGGGCACTAAAATTTAAAAAAAAATTTGCACATGTGCAGGTCTTACATGTTTCTTTGTTTAACCTCGTACTATTCTACTTAATTAAGCATCCCCTAAGTCCAGGACTTGTGTGGGCTAGTAGTAGAGGGAAGCACCTTTAACTGACTTTCGAACCAGTTTATAGAAAGTGCCAATTATTAATTAACTGAAAAAAGGAATTTGGTGCCAGTTTTTACAGTTTATTTAGTGTTTATTGTATTTACTTTTAGAGACTGAATTTATCACTAACAGGTATACTTTTTATTTTTGTCTGGGGTTCATAAATTCTTATACCTATACAACTAAGTTGTACATGACTGTCAGACGAAGAATATGTAAAGTAAAAACTATGACCTTTTAAGTCTTTTTTACTACCTTTTTTGCAGTTCCTCTTTCGCTTTCTATTTGTGACATTTTCACAGTGGTAGAAAAGTCTGATCCTATATTAAAAATGTACCTAATATGTAATTTATGAAGTACGGTTCATTTTTAGTGAGCTTTTTAAAAACAAAATATATGATTGACGAGAGCCAGTTTTTCACTAATTAAGGTGTACTTTCTAATATTAAACCAAAAATAGATATAAAAGTATGGTGCCATCTATTGTTATATTTGTTATTTTTCGTTAATTGGATGAAAAATATTTAATAATTTTAAATTATTTAATAAAATTCACATATTTTTATAAGACTTATTTAACAAGAATCCTACAAATTTTATCTTTTTTCATCTCCACTTAGATTTTCAAGATGAGACTTTAAATGTCATAAGAGTTTTATAAATTGTCAAACTTAAATATTCTTTGAATAGGATAAACAAACCTTAACATTTAAAAAGGAGACATTTTACTATCCGGCTATCGCCAAAGACCATCAGGAGGGATAAAAAGGCAAAAACTTACTTTATTCGGATTAAAATATAATTAAATACACTATTTCCATCTAGGGGAAAGTTTAAGTACTTGACGTCACTTACTTGAGTACTTTTTTACTGATATACGAGGGTTGTTAAAAATATTAAATACATTATTCTTAAAAATTTGAATAATTATTTAATAGTAAATGTTGATACTAAAGAAAATTTATCTTAAACCTATTAAAAACAAAAGATAGGTAAAGTTTTTTTTTTCTGTAAACAAGCAAAAAGTTAAAACGAATATTGGATTTAAAAATTGACATTTTTTCTCTTTTTTTTTCAGTTAATAAGGAACAGGCTTTTAAGGACAAGTGCTTCCTCTATCGGTTTTGGCAAGATGAAGAAGGCGCCACCGCACTTCCGCCCTTAGAAGATGTTGCAACTGCCGAAGAACAACTCCAAGAATCACTTGGAGATTTAATACATAGAGCCCCAGACGCACATTTAAGGCTGATTTTAAGAAAACAGTAAGTAGTCTTTTTATTTGCGAGACCAGATCTAAAAAAGTAACTTACTTTGGATTTTATAAGACTAAAATAATATTTAAACTCCTCCGAAAGTAAAAGAAGAGCCCTAGGTTAGCTAGATTATAGGTATTTTTACATTAGAATTAACACTTGTTTACAAATTATAACTTTTATTTTATATCCCAGATGCTTTTAATATTTTCTTACAAATTTCGGGATGCTAAATGCGAATTCGTCAAAAAACATCAAATGAAACGTATTATTTTTGAAATATTTTAAGGTTAATTATAATTAGGCTTTTATACTTTTTCCTATATATTTTTTCATGTTGAATTCAAATCAGTCAAGAAAATTATTTTTCAAAGTTCCACTTTGGTAAAATTTTACTTATCTAAAAAGGGAATAAAAAAAATAATAAAAAAAAAATGTTACCGATTAAAAATTATTTTCTCTTGTAAATTTTTTTATGCTGAATCTAAATCTAGAATAAAGTTGGTTACGAGATATTTCACTTCAAAGTCTTTAAAATTAGTATAAGTACAAAATAAGCTAGTGGCGATTTTTTTGACGAATTCGGATTTAATAATATTATTATGATCTGATTTTTTTAAATACAAATCGTTATTGTTAACATTTATTATTTTCAGGAGTCACGAAAGGACACAAGACGACCAGGAGACCATCTATGAAGAGCTTCTGCATATAAGGGCGGTATCTCATCTTTCTAACTCCATCAAAAAAGAGCTAGCATCTGTGATTGTGTTTGAAGCGCATACGAGGGCTGGCACAGTATGTAAGTATGCACACAATTTAGATGCACCAATTTTGCATAAAATACATCGAAGAAGTTCTTCGGAAGAACCAAAATTTTATTTTGAAACCAAAATAACACCTAAAAGTTTGATGTAAATAACCGAATTGGCACTAAAGTGGGGTACTTAAATAAATGTACTATTTCAACATTAAAAATCTCAAATAGGTTGTCTGAAAAAACTAATGACTAAAAAAAATACCTTTCTGATTTGCCGACTCGTCCAAAAGCCGACTACCAAAACATTTTTTCCACCCCTGAAAAAAAGCTTTATCTCTGGCAGAAATAACATCTAAAAATTTTGCCGACTCGATCAAAATTTGCCGACTCGATCAAAATTTGCCGAATACCAAATAAAAATTTTTCATCTCTGAAAAAAGCTTTACCCCTTGCAGATATTTTGATGACTAAAAACAAAGCTCAGAACACGTGACTTGTTTAGCCATACAGGACGTACAATTTTTTTAGAAATTCGAAGGAACAAACTTTTTATGTTAAATGTTAAAAAAAAAAAAAATAAATTATATGAAAAGCCAGAGGGCCACGGCCCCCCTTCGGGGCTCCCATGGTCGTACGTACAAATATGTTCTTGGACGTCGGACGCATAGGCGCCGACTTTTCAATCCCAGGGGGTGACCAAATTATTTTGAAATACAAATATATATATATATATATATATATATATATATATATATATATATATAATATATGTGTGTATAAACGAAATCAGTCTGGGGGATAAATTTCAAAAAAAGATACTCATTCACCGCGAATTTAAATTCATGTAAAAGCAAAGTTTTATTTTGTTATTGTTTGTACAGGGTATACCCTATACTTATATAGTGGTAGCTCAATCATGATTATTCCCTTATCACAGGGCTTTTTAAAGATGTTTACAGCGTATCCAATACAGACAGTAATAAATTGAAAAATCTGGCGCCTCGGCCAAAATTCAAAAAATTTACCAGATATGCCTGTCAACCAGATATGACTGTCATGACAGTTGACGTCAACCATGCCAATAAGTTCTAATTTTGAAACATTATATAAATTTGTAAAAAAGGCCTGGCGCCGCAGGCAATTTTTTTTGCGAATAGGTACATCAAAAAGTTTTACAATCTTAAATTAAAACAAATGCGTAAAATTGTACAAAGAAGGGTATCGTTTTAAATAGGAGTTTTGGGCTAAATAAGAAAAATAGGTTTTTGTTCAAAAAATTGCCAAATGATAAAAAAAATGATAAAAAACTGTGTTGTTTGTTAATACAGAACAAAATCAAAAAACAAATTAAAAACTCAGGAATTATTTATTATCGTAAACCCGACAACATCGCATTATTCTTGCGCTAAATATGACTATCATATTGAAAAAAAAACAGTGTTTTTTGTTAATGTAAAAACCAACATAAATACCTTCATTTAGGTAGAATGTATAATAAAAACACTGTACAATATTAATTAAATATATTTATTTTTGAATAAATATATTTAACTAATATAAAAAGTTAAAAGTCTATGTGTAATTTTTCATACTATAGTTTTGAATCATATCATGGAAATAAATTAATTTTACCATGAAAGTACATGCTTTGGGTTATCGTAGAAACTGCTGGTTTGCTTACAACGTTATTATAGTATAAATACCTCAAAAATAACTCCATAATCGTACTGAAACTTAAGAAACTAGTCACATAAGTCCAGCCTCATTACACGTTGAATTACAGTCCATTAAATCCGTGAAAACTAATAAAACACAACAAAATATTTTAATATTATAGTCAAGAGCAGTGAACACAACACAGACCCTTTCCTTTGGCCCCACTGTAGTAGTTAATGTGCAAAGTTATTTTTATTTTGACGACATGACATTTGACAGTTGAAGTTTCTAACGAAACGGTGCAATGTTGCCAAATCGTGCATTGACATATGTCAAAATTCTTAGTTAAAATAATTAATTAAAGTATGTTCCGGGATGTAAAAAGGGCTAAAATTTTGGCTAAGTATTTATTTTATATCTATCTATAAGCTTGTAAAGTCTTATCGTTGCAGGCGATTTAGCCCAAAATGCGATACCCGATAGTATATTTTAGTTTTAAAACAGTTAACATTTTAGAGAAATCCTTTAATATGAGGTTCAAGTACCTAGTTTTATAATTTGGAACTTTACAAAAATATAAGAAAATTTTATTGCCAGGCTAAACTTTGTATGAATTCGAAGATTTATTATGAGTATATAACATTTTGGGGCGGCCTGTAATGAGTCCAAGCATAATATTATTATATCCCAACTATAATTAAAAGCTTTAATGGAGAACATTTTAGCTTTATGGAAATTACCTAGTATGACCACGAACTAAAATCTCTACTTAATTAACTTTACTAAATTGTTTCTGTCGACAATTTTTGTTAGGCATGGGAACAGGTTCTTTAGACTATTCCCATGCCTAAGAAAATTTCGTTAAAGATGTCACTTGGTTCCTTTTAGATAAGCGGTATCCAAATATCATCGCTAGAAAAACAAAAAATAAAGTATTTTTTTTAAGTAATAAAAAATTTTAAAATTATTATTAATCATTTACTCTTCACGGAGGTAATACAAAACTAGAACTAAAAAAATTAGATTATTTCGCAAACAATATATAGGCCAATCAAAACCTTGCATTCTTAGTTTCTTGACCAATCAGATCAAAATGAATCTGATAATTCTTGCACATGTGCAATTATCACTTGGTTACTATGGAAACAAGAAACTGACAGTTACTAATATCTTATTAAATGTTATATTTTTGCAAAATGTGTTTTTAATTTGTGAAGCTTACCTTTAGTTGATTTATTTTTATTGATGCTTATTTTATTACCAAAACATCCTAGGTATAAACCCTAATTAATTTCAGATAATATATTATATTTTATGTACTTTCCATCTTAAAAGCTTTAAATCACTGATATTCATAAATTTTAATTTATTTAATTGAACCTTGGTATTAAAAACAGGCCACTTAAAACTAATTTAAACACATTTATTAAAAATATATTTACAGTAAACAAGTAAATAATTTACTTCTTTTAAATGACGGAAATCAAAACATCAAATGACTTCCCTGGTACCAGTACAGCGTTGCCAAACTTTATTAGAAACCGATCGCAAATTGTTTTTTTACGGGGAGTTGAATGTGGGACGTAGACGTTAATTGGATACATCCGTTATTTTATTTCTTTCCAGTTGAACAAACCAGAAATAATCTTTATTTAAATGCTAAAATATATGATAACAACTATTTTATTGGAATAATCTTAAACATAAACTATCCCTCAATATCCCTCAACCACATCGTGGTTTTAAAAAGCGCGACAAATTTCAGATTTAAATTAGTTATAAAGTAATATTATTTTTAGTTCTTAAATTTTTAATTTAAATATGAAACAACATTAAACAAGGTAAAGTTATATGCTTCCTTAATTTGTTTGTGAAATAGTCTTTTAAAATACCATTCGTGCATGTTGAATTATACATAATTTTTTTACTTTATATAAAAAAAAACATTTCGCTTAAGGAAATTGTTTTCGTGCATTTTTTGTCAAAACGAAAAATGCACTCAAACAATTGCCAAGCAAAATATTTTTTTAATACGGTAAAAAAATTATCGATATTCAACATGCACTTATGATATTAGTACTGAAAAAAAATTGAAGGAAAAGTCTTACTAGCGTATTTTTTTCTGAAAAAGTTGCCATGATTTTAAGGATAAATCCTACCAATTAAAAAAAAATAAAAAATAAAATTTATAGGAGGCGCAACTTATTAAATAAACTAAAAATGGTGTAGTTCCACCGCACTAATTTTCTCACCAAAAAGATTTTGATTATTTTCATTTTCATAATCGCAAAAAGTAAATTTCAGAAAAAAATATTTACATTTATAATTTTTACAATAACAAGGAAAACACGAAAAAAAAACAAAGAAAATCTCACGCAACACGTTCACATATTACAATCTTAGGTTATAAAGTGTTACCAACTTAAAAAATGTTTATGTTAAATTGTACATCACAGTTACGTGTTTTGAAACATCTGTTACATATTACAAGCAGCCAAACATGTTATATAATGGATATGTTTCTGATATATATTAAGATATATTGCATTTCATATTTATTTTATGTTGAATTATACATCACAGTTACGTGTTTTGCAACTTCTATTAAGTGTTCTATTAACGTCATATAACCTGTTATACTGCCAACACATGAATGCCATATATCAACTTATATGGCAAATGTTCCCTAAATAATCTCTCTTTGCCATGTTGCTGACATACGTGTGTTTACTGGGTATTAACTGATATAAATTTTAAAGGGTTAATAATAACGCCAAAAAACAATTGAGCTCTCTTAGCTGGGACACCCCGTATATAAAAAATATGTAGCTTCCCAAAAACTAAATGCGAAACTTTGAAACTATCCTTCACAGCAAAGGTTAAACAATAAAATGCCAAGAATTTAATATCTTTATAGCTTGTTTAATCTATTTTCTTAAATTATATTTATGATAATCATTAATAATCTTATTATCTAAGTACAATAGTAAATATTGTTGTACTACATATTTTATTTCATTTATAATTTTATTTATCTATAGATACCTACAATTTAAAAACACAACGTATACCAAAGCTCGCGCCCGAAAGAAGAAACAAGAAACAATTGGGTTATAAAAAAAAAACAGGAAAACACGAACGCCTTGAGTTTCAGAGTTTTCGCCTGGTAGGACATTTTTTTTTTTTTTTGAAAAAAAAAACTTTTTGAGAAATGAAAAAAATTGGAAAAAAAATGATAATAAAACACTTTTAAGGCACACAGAGGAAAACAATTTTCGCCTCACAAACTCATTAAAAACTGTTAAAAAATGTACAATAAAAAAAATTCATAACATTAGAACCTGGTCATCGATATATAAGTACGCGTACCGTATACGTGATTTCTGAGACACCCTGTATTTATCTACCAATACAATTTAAAAATAAAGATATTTTTCATTTGTTTTCAGTGTTCCATCAGGGAGACGAGGGGAGATCCTGGTATATAATTATTAAGGGTTCAGTGGACGTAGTTATCCATGGAAAGGGTACGGTGAATACGCTTCAAGAAGGCGACGATTTTGGAAAATTAGCTTTGATAAACGATGCACCAAGGTAAGTCCAGACTTTTTATATTTTATTGTAATTTTACTGCATGTAGAGGTAACATTTTATCTACATAAAAGTTGATGAACTATACTCATTAAATACGCATTAAATGCGCATCCAAGAAATATTGGGATTTCTAAAAATATTCTGAAAATAACGATGATTGTTTAGATCTCGATTAGATTCACTTTCAGCCCCTCAGGCGTGAAATTAGAAAAAAATATTATAAGATTCGGATTCGTCAACCCCAAAAACCCCTATTTTGACAAAAATATTAAAAATATTTAATTTAATTTATTTACCCCTCACCCCCGCAGGGATTGAGTTATCAAAATATTATTCAATAACGAAAAACAATCCCGAGCGAGAACTTTTGGTAAAATACCTGTGTGCCAAATTGCAAGTCTCTAGCTTAAAGCATTCTTAAGTTATCGTGCTTACAAAATTTCCCGAACAGAACGCTCAACCGATCGCCATCGTCATAAAACTCAAAAATACGCAAAAAAACATTTTTGCACGAATACAAGGCTTTCCAAAATTTAAAAAATTTTCAAAATGAGAAAGCAATACGTCTGCATATCAAATTTCAAGTCGCTAACTCAAAGCGTGCCTAAGTTATCGTCTGGATACAGATAGACAGACAGACAGTAAAAAAACAGCCGTCTCGAATGAGCGAGAATACTTTCTCATAAAAAAAAGTTATGTCCAGAACGAGGTCCACAAACAATTTCTAATATTTTGGCGAGGAAAGAGGAAGAGTGGATTTTTTTCAACCTTCTACGTGGTTTTTAAATATCTCTTTTATTGTGAATACCAAAAAAAGTGCAGAAACAATTTTTTAAATTTAGGAGACAGGCCTGCAGGGAAAAAAATATTTTTTTTATTTTATTTTACCTTCTAGGTGGTTTTTAAATTTTTATTCTACTATGAATAATAAAAATCGATGTTCAGAAACATTTTTTTACATTTGGGGTAGAGGGGGAGGGACTTAAATAAATTATAATTACATGTTTTGTGAAATTTTCTTTTACCTTTTATGAGATTTTTAAATTTTTCTTTATTGTGAATAATAAAAAAGTTATGTCTAAAAACAATTTTTTACATTTTGGTGGTAAGGGGGGTGCTGGAAAAAATGATAATAACATTTTTAGTGTAGTTTTATTTAACGTTTTATGTAGTTTTTAAATTTTTCTTCTATTGTAAACAAAAAAATTACGACCAAAACAAAAAATTAATGCCGATTTTACCCCTAACCGATTTTTAAACATAAAAATACATTTGCATACCAAATTTCAAATCGCTAGGTCAACGCGTTCTTAAGTTATGGATACAGACAGACAGACCGACCGCAAGACAGACATAATTTTTGTTGTTGCTTATTTTGATTTTTCACGACGTTTCAAGGAAAAATAAGAAGTAAAAAATGAATGAATACTTTCTTTTATGAGACAGTAAAAAAGTTCCTTTTTTTTTTTCATGAAACAAATTTATATCCAAGAATATTTTGGTTAGGACGATTTTTGAAAATTTGAAATTACCGTATAATATTATTCTAGCGCAGATGCTGTGAATAATATAATAATAAAAATTCATCAATTATTGTACGGTAAATCCATTAGAAACAAACCAATTTACAGCAAATTTTTTGCTCGACCATTTTTAAATTTGTTCATACTCTAGTGAAAACATACCTTATATAGATAGGTACCTACGTACACTTCAAATCCACTAATATTTTTTCCATATCAATCTCCAATTGGCTGTAAGGACATTTTAAAAACAGGGCCGTACGTCATTTTTGACCATTTTAACACCCTATCCAAATCAAAATTACTCCGCACCTGAACAAGACAAGACTTTCGTTCAAAAAACATTCTTTTAAGCATGAAACGCTCTGTTTTTCTATTGTCATATTTTTTTAATATAATTGATTTTAAAAGGTGATAATCAACCTCAAAATCTTGTTAAATTTTTAATAAAGAAGGGTATTCTTTTAAATAGGAGTTTTGGGCTAAATTAAAAAAAAATATTTGTTTTTGTTTAAAAAAGTTCAAATGAAAAAAAAATGATAAAAAACTGTGTTATTTGTTAATAAAGATAAAAAGCAAAATAAAAAAAAAAATAAGAACTCAGGAATTATTTATCGTAAACCCGACAACATCGTATTATTCTTGCGCTAAACCAACATAAACGTTTAGCTAGAATGTATAATAAAAACACTGTACAAAATTAATGAAATATATTTTTAAATAAATATATTTAATTAATATTAAAAGTTAAAAGTCAATGTGTAACTTTTTCATAATCTAGTTTTAAATCATATCATGGAAATGAACTAATTTACCATGTCGAAAGCCAGATTAAATTACTTGTCTTGGGTAACACTGTCCCATGGAACTAGATGCTTTGGGTTATCGTTGAAGCTAATGGTTTGCTTACAATGTTATTATAGTATAAATACCTCAAAATAACTCCACTCAGTCCTGTTTTTAAAATGCCCATACAGCCAAATAGAGATTAATATAGAAAAAATATTAGTGGATTTTAAGTACACTTATATAAGGTAAGTTTTCACCAAAATATGAACAAATTTAAAAATGGTCGAGCAACCAGCGCTGTTGCGATATGGCTGGATTTGCCCTATATTGTTATCTAAAAATAAAATGAATAATGTTTATTTATTTATTTGGACGGGAAACCCTCATTACAGTAAAATATAAGTAATTAAAAATGTAAAAATAATCAAATATAGATACAATACAAATGTAAAAGATAAAGACAAAATATATAGATATAAAAGGAATAGACACAAAATATAAAAACTTAGAAATAAACTATATATTATACAAAAATAAAAATGGAGCATTGATGTTGAATAATTATGCCGGAAAAAGCATTAAAAATGTATATGTATTCTTTAAGAAAAAGTAATACTTTAAATATTATCAATTTTCAAAACTTTGTTTTTCTTCAATAAGCAAGATTTTATATTTATATTATTATTAATTATACCCAACGAACTAATAACCTCTCTCTAGAATAGGCATTTCATTCGTTAATACTAACAAAAACGTCGGCAACATAAACATTCGTCTGTCTTACTCGCACATCTTTGTTCTAACAGAGACAACAATACCAGTTACTGGTAATTGTTATTGTTCAGGCCTAAATATACCTACTATTTGTTTACAAACAAACCGAGATGTCCGTGATACTTTATTTTAAAGGTATGCGTATTCTAGAAAGAAAAGTTATTAGTTCGTTGATTATACCGTAATATACGTCCATTTTAATAAAATTTCAGTGCAAAATATCTATAGAGAAAAGATTCATTATGCTACTTTTTTAATAAAAATCTTCATTGTCAGGTTTTATTTAGCACTAAAGGCCACTTGCACCAACTTTTGGTCTCGGATTATCTCAGCTAAACCGAGTTTAAGTTAAAAATGCTGCGTTCTGATTGGTCGGCCGTCAATTTAATCCAAGTTTAAAGTTAAACCATCATTGGTGCAAGTGGCCCTTAGTGTAATATTCACATCTGCCCTATTTTATTAAATTTTAAATAGTTTTTGGTCTACAGCTAGAAGAGTATAATTTCATTTTTAAACTCTAAAACAGAAATTATGGAACCCCAAGCAACTTTAGTCTGAACACATGTTTTTAGAGTACCTAACAATAACAAAACAAAGATATGTTATACTGTAACAACTTGTATTCGATAACTAAAGTTGCTTGGGGTTTCATACAGGGTGTATTTGAAATAGGATCCGAAATTTTACGGGGTGATTCTAAATTATTAAATATGACAAAAAGTTCCGATACACATATGTCTAAAAATGCGTCGTAAGGGAGCTAAGCCCCTTTGAAGGCTAAGTGACTAAAAAATTTGGTTTTTATTTAATAACTCAGGGACCCTTTGAGATATAGTATCGAGGTTTTGCACCTGAAATAATCTTAATAAGGCCCATCCGTATGTTATTTTCATGTACTTACTTTAACCAGGGGTGTGCGAAACGGGGGGGCTTTATCAGTTTTTTAACCCAAACTTTTTTCTGTGTAACTTTTTTGTAATTTTATTTTTAGAATATGATTCCCCAGGTCAAAATACTTGAAAAAGGTATGTGTTGTAATACTGTAGGATTAACCATTTTCGAGAAAATGTCGTTTCAAGGTGAAATTTCACGGTTCGAGGAAGAAAAATTAAATACCTACTAAAATGTTGAAAACCAAAATTTCAATGATTGAATAAGTTACCGCAAAAAAATCTATATGTCGTCGACCTACTGTCTTCCATTATCATAACTTTTTTTACCGTAGTAAATACTAAACGTTTTTGCCTATATGGAACCCCATGAAAGTTTAGTTAACAATCACTGGTTACCAGAACTATAAGAACGTTACGTATTACTGTAATAACCAGTGAATGTCAGGGCATATCCACAGCCTCGCATAACATGCATAGTACATAAGAATGCCATGCCGTGATTGGCTTGATGTGCTGTCATGTATCTTGTAAGCCAATCACGGTATCGCATTCTTATGTACTATGTGTGTTATGCGAGGCTGTGGATATACCTTTAACTAAACTTTCGTGGGGTTCCATATGAGCAGTAGTCGGCGTAAACTCAGTTATGACTCATCAACGTTGAAAATAAACACAGAAACATAGGCTTACGGAATAATTTTGCCGAATTATGAGGGAAATTTTATAAATCGAAACATTTGACGACTAATTTGTTACACACAGCAATATTAACTATACATATTTATACATACGTATATATATATATATATATATATATATATATATATATATATATATATATATATTATATATATATCGGTGTTTTTCAAAGAAAAAACCGACATTCGATTATTATCTTTTAAGAATACGAAAGTTTTTAATTTTTATTTATCGATAACTTTTTTTCCCACCTTACTCGTTTAAATGGAATCATTAAAAAGAATCAAGATAAAAAGAAATAAAAATGTAAATATTTAAAACCCCACCTCAACGCTAGAGTCGACGCGGCGCCTATGCGAGTACTGGAAATTCGCCGACTACTGCATATGAGCAAGAACGTTAAGTATTTACTATGGTAACGGGCTCTCAGTGTAAATTTTTTAAACTTTAGTTTTTGTCAAAATAATAACTTAAATATTCTACGCTTTAAAAGCTTTTAATTTTGGAATTGTCAACTCTATGCAATAAAAACAACAATTTTACTAGAAAATTTAAACTTCCTGCTGGCCATGGAAAATTTGAGGGAAATGGTTTTGGAATAATATTTCCTTTTAATTAACAAAGCGTTTCAGTTTTCATTGGTTTGCCGCATTTTCAAATAAGAAATTTCATGTAATTTTAAATAAATCTATGATAGTAAAATCTTTTTACTACAAATAGAAAAAGAATTTGTTGATGTACATAAACCAAAATCCTTGACTTTATTATAAATGTTTTAATGCAAAGACATCTATACTGCCCTACTAAGCTAGATATCAGTAACTTAATTTGTCAAAAGCAGAGTTTTCAAAATAATACATCAGATTTGACAGGGAAATGTCGCTATGCTTAGTAGGACAGTATAGATGTCCGGTAGTTTGGTGTACATACTATATTAATTTTTTCTTTATTTAAATAGACGAAAAAAATTTAAAAATGTGTTTTCAGATTTTGGAATGTTAAATGTTAAAAAATTGTTGTGTCAACCTGCCTGTCCATCTGTTTGTATGTAAACCTAATGAATTTTAATATAAACGGAATATCTGGTTTAAAAAAATATTTCTCCTTATCACGGAAAAAAAAATATGGCTAAGAGTGCTATAAGGCATATAGCAAGCAAATTCATCATCAGTAGTTTAAGAGACAGGCGCAGTGCCTATGGCTCATTTGTCAGTGAGTCTTTCCTCACTGATGCGAGTTGCATCTGTCATAATTTGGCGTTGGGGGCGGGGGAGGAGGTGGAAGGGGATGAGGAAGGATGGGATAGGGAGAGGAGGGATTTGCAGGAGGAGTGAGACTAGCTCACTGATGCTGGGAATGCATCTGTCCTGAATTAGTGGGTACCATTACTGGTTGAGGACGTTTTTGATCTTTTTCTGGGTTTACTGGATTTCGTGATCGTAGTCTAGAAAGTTTGAAATTTGGGGTTTTTTTGTGATCTAAATTGTCTTGTATAAAAGATGTGCTGTAGCGGATGATTTCCGTTTTTAGTAGGGGCATTTCGAGATCTTTGTGTATTTGGTTGTTCCTCGTGAACCAGGGGGCATCGAGGCATATTCCAAACGAGTGCCTTGTTTTGGAAGGCCTGAAGTTTGGCTGAGAGCTTTTTATTAAGGGTGATTTTGTTCCAGGCTGGGGCTCCGTAGAGAAGTACCGGCTTTAGGGTTTGGTTGTAGAGAAGAAGTTTGTTTTTAATGGATAGGGGGCTCTTTCTACCTATAAGGGGGTAGTGTTTGGAGAGGCGGCAGTTTGCTATTTGGAGGGTGTTTTTGACGTGCTGATTCCACGTAAGGTTTTTGGAGATTGTAATGCCGAGGTATTTGGCATGGTTTTCCCAGTTACTGGGTTGGCCATTTATCTGAATGGGTTGGGGTGGGCCTCTTCTAATCCTAGTGATTAGAATGCCTTTTGTTTTGTTGGCGTTTACTTTGATTTTCCATTTGGAGAACCATTTGATTAGGGCATCCATTTGGCGCTGGAGGGCGAACAGGGCTATTTTGGTACCCCGTGTTTTTGGAATATCTGCTGTGAAGGGGTTGTACAGAAGGGGGGATAGTCGGGAACCTTGTGGAACGCCAGCTTTGATGGGGCGGGTGCTGCACTTACAGTCGCCTAGTTTTATCTGGAAGTCTCTGCAAGCAAATTATAATCGCGTATTATATAAATATAAAGCTTTCTGTTACAATTATGGCATTCAGTGTAAAAAATTATATGAAATACTTTAATTGTTTAGTGAAGAATAAAACATAATAAATAGTATGATATTTAAAGCTTAAATACATTTAATTATCGTATCTGTAATAAATATATTCGTTTCCAATTTATTTTTAACATTATTAGTTATTGTGTCCCTTATAATATAGCTTATATAGTATAGCTTAAATCACTATGATTTGCTGCTGTTGCCAAATATCTTATAATGTATAGCGCAGAGCCCACTAATTTCTTTCCGATGATTAATTATGGTTAATTGGGTTTGGATAAGGGGGGCAAAGAGAACAAAAACTATACTCGTGTCTATCTGAGAATGAGACTCTGACGTCACAGCGCCTAAACTAAATACCACTCTGTAGAGTAATTGAAACTTATTACTTGAGATGTTATAAATGATTTTTGTTTATATAATTTTCTATATAATAATTATAATAATTATATTAAGTCTTAACGAGTAAGTTTCAGTTACACTACAGAGTGCTTTTTAATTTACGCGCTGTGACGTCAGAGTCGCTTTCTCAGATTAACACGAGTATAATATTTTTGACGATAACTTATTATTGATCGAAGCACAACAATTCTTGGGTATTTACATTAACTAAAATTTTCCCATAAAGTATTTGTAAACATGTTTGACATTTCATAACATACGTATCCTCCAGGCGATTTTAAATTAAAATGAATCGATTTATTATGTAGTAAAAATATCGCAAAAAGTCGATTGACCTGGAAAAAATTGCACACTGGAATTCGTCTTGATCAATGTTATGAAGACCACTCAGAAGGTCTAAAACCAAAAAGGTGACCTCTCCCCCTTTTACTTTAGCCGCTATCTTGAAAATGTTTGAACCGTTTTATCTCATGTTCTATAATAATTATATAATAATTGGTCGCACAGAAAAAGTTATTGAACAAAAAAAGTAACATAGGTTATTCTAACCCAAGAATATTATATGCAGTGGGAAAATTAAATTGTGCAGTATGAAATAAAAATCCATGCAGTAAGAGATTGTTTTATCAAATTTTGTATAAAATAAACAAAAACCGATCGATTGGGCTATACCCTAGGGGTATTTGTTTAATCTGAAATTCGGCGCTGATCAACGGTGAAGGGCTCAGGTTTTGTGCAGTGAAAAAAAAGTTTAAAATAACATATCGTCACTTAAAGTGCAAAAGGTCGATTGCTAAATTTTACTTTGTAAGGAAACCTAAATAAAATGACGTTAAACTTCACACTTTGCACAGTGTAAAGTTTAATGTACACTTTATTCAGAGGACCTACTAAATTGTGACGTTTTATTAAAATGCCACGAAAACGAAAAACAGGTGGTGCCCTCTATCGCTTAACTAACGAAGTAACGTAGGTATTTTATTTCTAGTATTAGAGAAAAACAGTTAAATGTATTACTTAATTTAAATTGAATGAATATAAATGTTTTAAGATTGTTAATTAACAAAAAACAAAGTTTATTTTATTGATTTCTATTTAATTTATTATTTTATATTCAAAAATCAACATTTGTAACATACTTCACTGCAATTAAAATTTTCAATATGGCGTCAAAATTCAAGTTTGGACTTTTTGATTTCTATTTAATTTATTATTTTATATTCAAAAATCAACATTTGTAACATACTTCACTGCAATTAAAATTTTCAATATGGCGTCAAAATTCAAGTTTTTGAGGTGTGAAAGAAGGCAAATAATTGCAAATAAATCAGGTATGGTTGTGAATAAAATAGTATACAAACCTTGGTTTAACATTTCGTTTGTCTTTCGGGAATTAGTAAACCTCGGAGCTACGCTCCTTGGTTTGCTAACTTTCCCTCAGGAAATGAGACAATTTCTACCTGGGTATGAAATATTACATTACTAATCTACTATTATAGTTTTTGATATAGAATCGCCCTGCATTATTAAAATTTTTATTGAAATCGTCTCTTTAACTGTAATTTTCTCGAAAACGCTTGATTTTATGGTGTTACACCAAGAGTACCTTATTTATGTATTTTTAATGAAGGATGCATGGTCTGTTAAGAAAATGCCAAAAAAACTAGACGCGAAAAAGTTTGGAGCAAAAAAGTGACAACGCCCCCTCCCCCACATTTCGCACTTCCCTGTTTAAAGATACCAAATAAAAATTACATAGAATGATAGCCTTTATCAATGTTAGGACATGTGCAAAAAACCTTTACTGAAGTTCATAGGGTTTCAGAGATATTAAATACAAACTTTTTTTAGACGCCCGGGCTGTAGCTCGCTTAGGGATCATTTCCGAACCAACCTTTATAGGAACTTTTTTTCATTTAGAATCACCACTCAATTTTTTTCCGTCTGTTTTGGACAACCCTGTTTATGCAAGAAAACTGATGACTAAAAAAAAACATTATAGTATATTATAGCATAGTGTATAGTCTTTAAAATTTGAGAACTCCCCTCTGAATTTGTCCGCTCCTACAAGTTTTTCTCTCACATAACTGATGACTCAAAAGAGAAGCTGATCACTCTTCAAAACTGCCAACTTTTGGCCAATTTCTACAAAATTTATTAAAACGTAAAATGTTTTAACCCGAAGCTAAACTTTTCAACTCGGGAAATGATTGGAGGGGCTAGCTGCTCCCATGTTCCCTTAGGCCCATCCTTGGCGAAGGGTATACTATCGAATGTGAAGCATTATATACCTCCACGGGACATTATTAATGGGATATCATCTGCTACTGACGTTTACTGTAATATATTACTTTTATAGTTTAACGCAACCTTTTCTTACTTTATTTTCCTACAGTAGAATAGAGTTGTTGACCTAAGGATTGATCCAAAAATGTGTACCAAAATATATTTATTTTTCAGATATGCTGGCTATTTAGATTTTTTTATTATAATTTGTATAGGGTAAAACCTCCAATTATTGGCACTTTAAGAAATTTTCCACATATATTTCATTATAACTTATTAAATATTTCATGTTATCAAGAATAAAATATTGGATAGTTATTCTATTTTATATATTATATAAAATTTAAACTGAGATCTTAGTAATATTAAAGAATTTTTTTAATTAATTACAAGAATACACAATTTCGTATTATTGGCACCTTTTTGCTAATGATTGGCATCCAAATTTTCCTATTATTGGCACCTAATTTTTGCTTTAAAGCAACGGAAAAAAATACTGAGTACCTACTTTTTGTTGAATAATAAACATTTTAGTATCAAAATAAAATATTTAAATTGGAATATTGCAGTTCTATACATATTAACTAAAGGCTGTAAACAAAAACTCAAATTTATTTTTGAACTACAAAATTCTTCATATCTTTATATTAAAAATATTAATTACCTAATACTAATTTGTATCTATAAAATAATACCTAGTTACCTAGGTACACTTATTTAAAAGAATTATTATGCTTTTAGACTAATTTTGATGCGCAAGTTTTGCATACAATAAACATGTGCCAATAATAGGATCTTAATATAATTTGGACACCTATTAATATATTAATTATTATGGGCACCGTGATAAAAAATTAAATTCTAAAGAAAAATTAGGTTTATAAAGAAAAATTAAGTGTAAAATGTATATAAGTAGATATGTATTGAGGAAAAACTGTAAGTTTTCCATTAAACACTGTTTAGAACGCATTTATTTGAAATAGGTTTTTAGCTAAAACTGTATCTTTTGTATAATAGCCCACCCGCTTTAAAATAGGGTTTTGGTTTTGTCTTATATCAGATGTGGCAATGCGTATGTATATTTAACCGTACAAGTAATAAATCTATTCAATTTTATTTTATTGATTCCATTAATTTAGAATTTTAACTGGTTGACAATAATTGGAATAGGATTTTTACTAAATAATTAGAATTTAGTTTAATTTTGTATACCAATTGTTGGCACCGTCAAAATTAAATAAAAATGTAAAGAAAAATAAAGTTTTTAAGGCTAATTAATAAGTAGAATGCATATACTTACTAAAATTATCGAGAAAAAATAGTTAGTCCGTCAATAAAAGTCTTTTACTAACCTTCTGCTTAAAGCACTTCCTTAGCACAAACCTTAAAAATTCACACTTACGTAGTTCACACGAAACTAGTAAGACTCTACTGCCTATCGGGGAGGGGGGGAAAAAATATGTTTTTCGCATTTAAAGTATAATATTTAGCAATATTGCCACTTCATAAAAAAAATAGTTAAATTAAGGTATCAATAGAGATTTTTTTATATAAACGAAAATATCACTCCAGTGCCAATAATTAGCGGAGTGCCAACGATTGGGGGTTTTACCCTACCAAGTAATACTAAGCTCCCCTTCTGCGGGGCGGAGGTAATTCTTTTTAAAAGTTTACAATATTTTATGTGGTATTCAGGGGTATTTAGGTCACTAAAACAAAAAATTCTGACTATCCCAATTTTCGTGCAAATTAGTATATTGGACTTTTTAAGATTACTGAAAATGAATCTAATAATAAAAATGTTCTAACTTTAACTTCGCGGGGTAGGGGACCATTTTTTTTTTTAATATTTTCAATATGTTTGTAATTATTGGTATGGGTTTTTTTGAGGTCGCTGAAAGTGATTCTAAAAATAAAAATCACGCAAGGGTAAAGTGAAATATGGGAAAGCTTTTTATATGCAGTATATTTTACAATCATTATAATGATATACACTGATAAAAAAGATTTGTTAGATTTATTTGGATATGGCCAATTAAATTAGTCAAATAAACATTTAGTTGTTTTAATAAATATTTTAATTTCAAAATAATTTATTAATAGGAACAATATAGTTTATTTGACAGAAATGAATTTTATTGCTCACAGCCAAATAATTTAATTGGCAATATCCGACCAAATATTTTGTACCTACAAATAAACTTTTTATCAGTGTACCTAATAAGTAAGTTAACGCCATAAATATTATTTTCGCCCCCTTTATCTCCCCATCATATCCCAATGTTACTATATTTCACGTGACGTAAACTAATATAATAATAATAATAATAATAATAACAAAAATTTATTTATCTCCCAACTGGCTATAGACCTAGGTCTTTCTGCCTGTCAATACAATATTTTAAACTAATAATAATTATTATTAGTTATAATATATATATATATATATATATATATATATATATATTTATATATATATATATATATACGATTATAAATACTAATTATCATGTACAATTATAATTGTACATGATAATTAGTATTTATAATATACACTGATAATTATAATTGTACATGATAATTAGTATTTATAATCGTATACAAAAAAAAAATCTTTGGTGTAATATATAAAAAAAAAATAATAATAAATAACTAAATATAATTTTGTACTTAATTAACCTAATTGTGCTTGTTTTTGTTGTATCTATGGTATATGTTGCCATATAGTTTTTTCTGGGTATTTCTTTTTCCTTATTCCTTCATGATTTGGACTTTTGGATTTGGTACCTAATTTTTATTCGTATAGAAGGTTATTTGAGGGGTTATGTAAGGGGTTATTAGGATGTCGTATTCTTGTCAGTGATCTTAAACAGCTTCTTTCTGCTACCTCTATGTTTCTGAGTACTTGTTCTCTGCAAGAGCTTAGAAGTATAAAACCGTATTCAATAGTGGGACGACAGATCATTTTGTAGATCTTTGTTATATTTTCTAAGTTAACAGCTTCGTTTTTATATGTTAAGGATCTAAAGTGGCTTGCCCTAGCTTTAACTTTGTTCTTGATGTTTTTTGTGTAAGATCTGAAATCTAATTTATTGTCCAATTGTATTCCTAGATACTTAACCGAAGTTGTGGGGCGGATCTCTTGGTTTATAATCGAGATTTTAGGAGAATATTCGGTTACTCTGTGATTGAATATCATAAATTGTGATTTGGTTGGATTAGGAGTGATTCGCCATTTAGAGAACCATTCTAATGTCTTATTTATTAATTCCTGGAGTCTTATTAGAGCTTTATTTCTAGTTTTAGCATGAGTTACTAGAGCAGTGTCGTCCGCAAACTGCAGTATGTATTCTTCGTCGTTAAATTCTTCGTTTGGATTAATATCATAGGAGTATAGGTTGTATAAATCGGTGGAAAGCGGAGAGCCTTGGGCAAGTCCCTGTTCTGATGTAAATGTTTTTGATATGCGTTTTCCTATTCTGACTTGAAGTATTCTATTTTCGAGGAACTCTTTTATTATCCACTGTAGATATTCGGGGCAGTCAAGAAGTACTAGCTTGAACAGGAGTCCTCTATGCCATACACTGTCGAATGCTTTTTGTATGTCGTAAAAGAAAGTTGCTGAATGATTACCATATATAGCTTTTTGTTGTACATTGCTTACCAGTATTACTAGAGGATTAATTGTAGAGTTTTTTTGTTTAAACCCAAATTGGTATCTTGGGATATTATTTCCTAGCACTTTGAGTAGTCTTTTCTTGATAGCCTTTTCAAAATTTTTGCCTATAACGCTCAAGAGGGTTATAGGTCTGTAATTCGTAACTCTGGTACTGTCAGTATTGGGTTTTGGTATAGCTATAATTGTTCCAGTCTTCCATTCGGGGGGGTAGTATATTTGTTTCAGACAATAATTATAAGTTAGTAGAATTTTTTCATGAATAATGGGAGAAAGTTGTCTAAAAATGTTTCTAGAGACATAGTCGTGTCCGGGAGCTGTATTTTTGCTTTGTGCCAGCAGGTCGTAATACTCCTCTTTGGTGATTTCTTCTTTATCTGGAGCTGTTGGTTTATTTTGAAAGAAGGTATTATACCAGTCATTAACTTCTCTGAATTTTTCTTGAAAATTTGTGCTTTCAGTCATTTTATAGGCGGATTCGAAATGTTTGGCAAAAATGTCTGCTTTTTCTTCATCTGTACTGTATACCCTATCATTTTCTGCTAAAGACGTTTTTTGTGTTTTTGATTTTTTATATTTTGATAGCTTGCGTAGCTCACTCCAGTAGTTTTTTCCCCTTGCTTGGTTTATTTTCTTACAAGCATTCAACCACATATGTGTTTTATATTGTTTTATCATTTTTTGTAAGTTTTTATTTTCGTAAACTAAAAACGTTTTGAATGGGCAAAACATTTCAAAAGTTATAAAGTTACATTATGTATTACATACAAACAAACAAACAAATAAACATACCGTAGTTTTTTAACACTCATTTTTTTATATTTTCTCGATGTGATTATTAGTAATAAGGGATTCCAGGTTTTCGGGATCCCGATCCCAAAATCCGGAAATTTTCAAAAAGTTCGGGATCCCGATCCCGGTCCCGAACCCGAAATTTGAAAAGGTTTAATTTCATTAGAAATTAATTATCTAATAATAAATAAATAAAATTATGAAAGTTTTAGTTTAAAAACTAAAACTTGCTATTAAAATAACGAGTATTAACCATATTTTATTTAAGTATTTTTTATTAAAATAAAATAAAAAAAACTTCTAGTTTTGTATAAACAAGTTTTATTAAATAAATATTACCTACTTAATTTTAAAATAAACATGTGTTAGTTTTATAAAAAATAAAATAAACTCTAATAAAAGCAAGATCTTTTTATATATATAATTGTTTTTTTTTCTTGCTTTTATTAGCGTTTATTAATTTTTTTTAGGGTTTAGGTACTTTAAAATTAAGAAGGTAATATATATTTAACAAAACTTTTTTATACAATACATACATAACCTATAATTGTATCACAAAACTTGTTTTTCAAAAATACTCAGCCGGTTTTCCAAGAAATTGTTTTGTTAGGTCTAGACCCCAGCCTGGATTCTCCAGGGGTGTGTTTTCACAATCGAAACCAATAAAGACTACGCGCAAATCACAATTAAACATCGAGTTAAATAAATAATTTCGTTGAAAAAATCCGGATTTTTCGGTATTTGTTTTCGGAATTTCGTGACTTTCGGTATTTTTCGGGATTTCGGGATTTAATTTTTTTCGGAATACCCCGAAATTCGGTATCTTGAGTTTCGGGAATTTAAACCCTAAATATTACATATAGCCCTTGTAAGTTACGGGGGTTCAGGGGTTGTTCAAAAATATGAAAATAAAAAAAAATCTAAGAAACTTAGATCCTAAATGGTTTATGAAGCTATCAATGTGCTTTTGCTTACAAGTACACAAATTCTTACACCCAAAAATGTAGCTTTTTATTAATTTATTTAAACAGAAATTTACTATATTTTTTTTAATTATTTTTCAGAGCTGCTACAATAGTTTTAAGGGAAAACAACTGTCATTTTCTTCGAGTAGATAAAGAAAATTTTAACAGGATTATGCGAGATGTGGAAGCAAACACTGTAAGACTTAAAGAGCATGGGAAGGATGTTTTAATATTGGAAAAAATAAATACCACGACCAAACAAGTTTTTTCATCACATTTTAAGTAAGTTATTTGAAAAATTTATCAATGTTTTTTATTGACTATTCGTATTCTAGTAAAATTTTTAATTTGGGGTTATTTGTGATAAACACACAGAAATTCATTTTATCACAAATAACAAGAAGCATCCTGTGGGAAATTATTAAAAATTTTAATTTTATTAAAAAATTACTGCAATTAATTTGAAACAATTTCTTGGGAGGGGCAATTTGCCGAATTACATTTTAAACTATATGGGGTACAGCACCGGGTAATTTTAACATGCAATCGAAAAACAAATACCTAAGTTTACTGATACCTAAAAAGACAATTCGTCGCGTTGGAATACTAAAGCTGCATCTGTCACAAAAGTAGTTTTGAGATACTGCGATTTAAAGATTTAAACTGCTTTGTTTTAATCATGTTTAAACTTAAAGCCAAATAACTTTTGTGAAAGCGACTAACAATGTGCCTGCACTATTCTTCATTAACAAGTTTTAAACTCATACCATCCATAATATTAATTTGATTATTTATAAATGTGATGTTTTGTAACTAAGTGCATTTTAAATCATAATAATAAAGCTGTAACTGAAAATATATGTTTAAAGCCAAATATCTTTTACGGCGATCGACTTATAAAAGACTCTGTTTATTTGACTAAATAGGCCCTTCTGAACTCAAAAATGTTGTGCTACCAATATTATTTGTTTTAATTATCTAAAAATTCGATGTTATGTAACAGCGCAATTTCGATTGGAATCAATAAGTGGTAACTGGCGAATATTGCTTGTATGACAAATCGTCGCGTTGGAATAATAAAGCTGCATCTGACACAAAAGTAGTTTTGAGATACAGCGATTTAAAGATTTAAATTGCTTTGTTTTAATGATGTTTAAACTTAAAGCCAAATAACTTTTGTGAAAGCGACTAACAATGTGCCTGCACTATTCTTCATTAACAAGTTTTTAACTGATATTCATAATATTAATTTTATTATTTATAAATGTGATGTTTTGTAACTAAGTGCATTTTAAATCAGAATAATAAAGCTGTAACTGAAAATATATGTTTAAAGCCAAATATCTTTTACGGCGATCGACTTATAAAAGACTATGTTTATTTGACTAAATAGGCCCTTCTGAACTCAAAAATGTTATGCTACCAATATTATTTGTTTTAATTATCTAAAAATTCGATGTTATGTAACAGCGCAATTTTGATTGGAATCAATAAGTGGTAACTGGCGAATATTGCTTGTATGACAAATCGTCGCGTTGGAATAATAAAGCTGAATCTGTCACAAAAGTAGTTTTGAGATACAGCGATTTAAAGATTTAAATTGCTTTGTTTTAATGATGTTTAAACTTAAAGCCAAATAACTTTTGTGAAAGCGACTAACAATGTGCCTGCACTATTCTTCATTAACAAGTTTTTAACTGATATCATTCATAATATTAATTTTATTATTTATAAATGTGATTTTTTGTAACTAAGTGCATTTTAAATCAGAATAATAAAGCTGTAACTGAAAATATATGTTTAAAGCCAAATATCTTTTACGGCGATCGACTTTAAAAGACTGTTTATTTGACTAAATAGGCCCTTCTGAACTCAAAAATGTTATGCTACCAATATTATTTGTTTTAATTATCTAAAAATTCGATGTTATGTAACAGCGCAATTTCGATTGGAATCAATAAGTGGTAACTGGCGAATATTGCTTGTATGACAAATCGTCGCGTTGGAATAATAAAGCTGCATCTGACACAAAAGTAGTTTTGAGATACTGCGATTTAAAGATTTAAATTGCTTTGTTTTAATGATGTTTAAACTTAAAGCCAAATAACTTTTGTGAAAGCGACTAACAATGTGCCTGCACTATTCTTCATTAACAAGTTTTTAACTGATATTCATAATATTAATTTTATTATTTATAAATGTGATGTTTTGTAACTAAGTGCATTTTAAATCAGAATAATAAAGCTGTAACTGAAAATATATGTTTAAAGCCAAATATCTTTTACGGCGATCGACTTATAAAAGACTCTGTTTATTTGACTAAATAGGCCCTTCTGAACTCAAAAATGTTATGCTACCAATATTATTTGTTTTAATTATCTAAAAATTCGATGTTATGTAACCGCGCAATTTTGATTGGAATCAATAAGTGGTAACTGGCGAATATTGCTTGTATGACAAATCGTCGCGTTGGAATAATAAAGCTGAATCTGTCACAAAAGTAGTTTTGAGATACAGCGATTTAAAGATTTAAATTGCTTTGTTTTAATGATGTTTAAACTTAAAGCCAAATAACTTTTGTGAAAGCGACTAACAATGTGCCTGCACTATTCTTCATTAACAAGTTTTTAACTGATATTCATAATATTAATTTTATTATTTATAAATGTGATGTTTTGTAACTAAGTGCATTTTAAATCAGAATAATAAAGCTGTAACTGAAAATATATGTTTAAAGCCAAATATCTTTTACGGCGATCGACTTATAAAAGACTCTGTTTATTTGACTAAATAGGCCCTTCTGAACTCAAAAATGTTATGCTACCAATATTATTTGTTTTAATTATCTAAAAATTCGATGTTATGTAACAGCGCAATTTTGATTGGAATCAATAAGTGGTAACTGGCGAATATTGCTTGTATGACAAATCGTCGCGTTGGAATAATAAAGCTGAATCTGTCACAAAAGTAGTTTTGAGATACAGCGATTTAAAGATTTAAATTGCTTTGTTTTAATGATGTTTAAACTTAAAGCCAAATAACTTTTGTGAAAGCGACTAACAATGTGCCTGCACTATTCTTCATTAACAAGTTTTTAACTGATATTCATAATATTAATTTTATTATTTATAAATGTGATGTTTTGTAACTAAGTGCATTTTAAATCAGAATAATAAAGCTGTAACTGAAAATATATGTTTAAAGCCAAATATCTTTTACGGCGATCGACTTATAAAAGACTCTGTTTATTTGACTAAATAGGCCCTTCTGAACTCAAAAATGTTATGCTACCAATATTATTTGTTTTAATTATCTAAAAATTCGATGTTATGTAACAGCGCAATTTTGATTGGAATCAATAAGTGGTAACTGGCGAATATTGCTTGTATGACAAATCGTCGCGTTGGAATAATAAAGCTGAATCTGTCACAAAAGTAGTTTTGAGATACAGCGATTTAAAGATTTAAATTGCTTTGTTTTAATGATGTTTAAACTTAAAGCCAAATAACTTTTGTGAAAGCGACTAACAATGTGCCTGCACTATTCTTCATTAACAAGTTTTTAACTGATATTCATAATATTAATTTTATTATTTATAAATGTGATGTTTTGTAACTAAGTGCATTTTAAATCAGAATAATAAAGCTGTAACTGAAAATATATGTTTAAAGCCAAATATCTTTTACGGCGATCGACTTATAAAAGACTATGTTTATTTGACTAAATAGGCCCTTCTGAACTCAAAAATGTTATGCTACCAATATTATTTGTTTTAATTATTTAAAAATTCGATGTTATGTAACAGCGCAATTTTGATTGGAATCAATAAGTGGTAACTGGCGAATATTGCTTGTATGACAAATCGTCGCGTTGGAATAATAAAGCTGAATCTGTCACAAAAGTAGTTTTGAGATACAGCGATTTAAAGATTTAAATTGCTTTGTTTTAATGATGTTTAAACTTAAAGCCAAATAACTTTTATGAAAGCGACTAACAATGTGCCTGCATTATTCTTCATTAACAAGGTTTTAACTTATACCATCCATAATATTAATTTTATTATTTATAAATATGATGTTTTGTAACTAAGTGCATTTTAAAACAGAATAATAAAGTTGTAACTGAAAATATATGTTTAAAGCCAAATATCCTTTATAAAGGACTATGTTTATTTGACTAAATAGGCCCTATTTGTTTTAATTATCTAAAAATTCGATGTTATGTAACAGTGTAATTTCGATTGGAATAATAAAGTGCTAACTGGCGAATATTGCTTGTATGCCAAATACCTTCTGCGGTGAGGGACTCATATATGAAAATTAATGTTTTTTAGACTAATTGTACCCTTCTAAATACAAAATTAATAACCATTCTTTGAAAAAATGTATACTTTCACCAAGAAAGGTCTTGATTTAGTAAAAAAAATTGAAAATATTTAATTTTTTACGTTTCTCGACGTTTTATATGCAAAAAAGATGATTTCAGTAAAAAAATCTGTCTGTCTGTCTGTCCATGTGCCTGTCCGAGAAGATTATTTTGGTTAAAATCGGGGTGGGTAAGAAGGTAAAATGGGGGTAAAAACAAGTTCATAAATATTTTTTTTTAAATTTATTTTTCGTTTTTCAAAATATATTCTTTTTTTTTTGAAAAAAAAAATAGTTTTTTCTCTAAATCGTTTCGTTTTTCAAAAATAAAATATCTAAACCTACAGGGGAAATTATTATTTTGTTGGCAGCACTGAAAAGTTGCCCATTGTTTGCACCTAGGCCTAGTATTATTATAGGGGCCTAGGCCTAATTTTATTTTAAATCATAAAAATATAAAAAACTCATTCAAAGGTAGTTTGTTCCAAAAAGTTGGTAGAATTCGCCATTTAAAAATTAGAGATGCTACCATTTAAAAGAATATCTCGGTATATACAGTGACGGACTAGGAACATGATTGCCTACCGGGAATTTCCATATGGCCATTGTGGCCATACATCTTTTTTAAAAAAAGAGGGGCAAAGAATTAAAATGGTCATAGACTTAAAAATTAATTAATTTTAAAAGTACAAGGAAAAACTTAATTTCCCCCGCTTGTCAGTCATAAGAATATAAATTTTCTATACATATTTTGATAGTTTATTATTTATTTAATAAACTAGTTTTAAACGTAAAATCACAATTCTTAAAATGTAATAACTAAAAAACGAGTTTGGGTTTTGTTCGTGATATAAATACAGAAACTAAGTTTTGGCTTTGGATGGCCACATTTTAACTCTTGAGGTAACCCACTGCCCAAGTAACACGCTTAGGTTTTACAGCTTAAATTGTCTATATCTTGTACTTTTTAACCAACATTTAGCTTTATTTCGGTAAATTAATTTACTGTATTTAGGTTATTTTATTTAGCTGTTGTTAACACTTTACATACTCTATAATAGCCATAATTTACTCGACGCATCCAATAAATAGTACAAAATAATCCCACACTTATTTGTATTTTTTTGATATATTTTAACACATACGTTTTTAGCACACTAGTACAAGTTTATAAAACGAGCCGCTTGCGGCGAGTTTTCTAAAGTAGTATGTTATGAAACGAGTGCTTTATACAAATTTTCTATTTTGCTTTAAAATTAAAAAAAAACTTACCTTTAAATTGATGACTGATTTAGGGATTTTTGTTTTGGATTGGCATTGCAGTTTACACCATGTTTAAAATTCTAAGAACAAATGATATTTATTTTTTATTTTATTTATTTATTACATAGCCGAGGCTAATACATTACATAAATACATTTTACATACTTAATTATTTACATGGTTGATTTAACGTATTCTATTAAACGATTTTTAAAACTATTTAGACTATCACAGGATTTTACATAGGTCGGAAGGTTATTATATTTAATTAAACCGTTTATAAACAAACACTGATTTGCATGATTTGTGCTACAAATATCAATTTTGATATATTTTGTAGTCATCTCTTCACTTTTTTACTGCAATTAACCAAGCCATAATTTTAACACGGTAATAATAACACAAAATTTTGTAGAAAATTCAACTTTAAAGCGACATTGACATTTGCACAGAAAACGTCAAGCCATAGGCCAGGTCTGTTGCCAACCCAAAAGAACAAAAAGTACACTCCTCTTATGGGCCTATAAGAATACTCAAAATGCGTGTGATTATGAGCTTATAAGAGTCGCAAAATAGAAAAATACACTATAAAACCTCTTAATGCTGTCATTATTGCGTAGAGTCACTATATCTAGCGGCGTCAGCTCAAGCCGCCGCTATATAGAGTGATTCTATTATTGACAATATGGTGTTCCACCTGCGCTAAATAGCGGAATTAATTTATTACTGAAGTCTGTAACCTAAAATAATTACAGGTACCTATATTTAATACAAGTACCTAAATTTAAGTATTTACTGTGAAGTACCTACTGTAGGAGGTAACAGCCTATAGAGCCATCTAGAATAGTTTAGCTTAGCTATTTGTATTTCCTATAATATACATATTATTATTAACTTCAGAAGAAGAAGAAGCGCAAGTAAAGTCTCAAATTTTCGCAAATTCGCTAAAAGTATTAAAATTTTCCAAACAAGAATTAAAAATAAGCCCATAAGCAAAAATCGCTAAAGTAGAGTAATTTTATTGTCGGATAATGTTACAGTATAAGTAAATTAACGAATACTTAACAAAATATGGACATTGTCAAATCTGATCTCCCTATAGGGGGCTATACTGCCCTGCTAAGGCAAGTTGTCCTATCTGCAAATTAGATGTTTTGATAATCTTAAATTGAGATATGGCCAGTTTTATTGTTTTTGATTGTACTGGGTACATACAGTTCAGTCCAGTTTGTACTTTTTGAAAACATGTTTAAATAAATATGGCGTTGGGTTCTACTTTATCTTAAATCAAAAATAAGATGAAGCTGAAGTTTGCAACGTTTTTTTGCATCCAAAATTCAAATAGTATAATATATTAAAGTACTAGTTTCATAACATACGTTTTTAGAGCACAAGTACAAGTTTAGAAAACAAGCCGCTTGCGGTGAGTTTTCTAAAGTACTAGTGCACGTTTCAAACTTCAGCTTCATAAAATAAGTGACAGCCTTTGAAAATATAAATATTTATGTTTTATTTCAGAAAAATAAATTGTCATACTAAATGCATTTGTTCTATCTGAAAAAGTTAGGAAAAATGATCTAAAAAGTCCAATCAAATTAATAAGAGCTGTAAAGTTAGTCCTAGTCCTGACTTATTTGTCTATTAAAGACTAATTAGGACAATTTTATTTAGAAAACATTGAAAATTTTCCACTTAGGACAAACATCTTAGGCTATTTTTTAGGATTTGGGTTTTAGGTTGTCATTTCTGTTTAGTAAGCACATGGGGCTAGTGTAATGGTGTGCTTATCTCAAAAAGTGAATTTTTGCTGATAGGACAACTTGTCTTAGCTGGGCAGTATAGCCGCCACTAGTTGCGCCTATGCCCGGTGGTGCAGTCTAATACTTTTAAAAAATCATTCGTTCTCCTTCGCCACAATTGCAAATACATCAAAAGCACAGAACACCAAAATTTAAAGCATTCTTCTGTATGTAGGGGAGAGTGGGGATGTTTCGACCTCTTAATGTTTAAATCGTTTTATAAAATATTTAATAAATTATTTTATTTTATTTTTGTATACCAATCTATAGTTTAATATGTTTTATATTAAATAATATAGTACAAGTTGTATTAATTTAAAGAATAATTAGTTTTATAAATTAAAATAAAAATACATTTGGTTGAAACATCCCTCTAGGGTGGAAGGTTTCAACCAGATGGTGGGGATGATTAAACCAGGTTAAATAAAATTATAAATTTTATTAAAATATTTAAAATATATTATTAAAATTGTATGATATAGTTCTAATATAGTTATAAAAATATAGAACCAACATTAAAATGAACCAAAAATTATTAATGTTTTATTAAAAATAACTAGATCATGAACAAATAATATTCGACTAATATTAAAAGGAACCAGAAACTATTTAACTAATATAAAAAAAACAATACAAAACTACCTAGTAAGTAGCAGGTAATCTGAAAATACGAACCAATATTAAAAGTATATTGGTAAACTAAAAAACGGATTGGATTTTTAATATTATTCAAATTTTTTAAATGTTCCATCCAGTGGTCGAATCATCCCTATATGCTCATATTTTAAATAATATGATGATACCCGGTAAAATAAACGAATTAGGTAAGGTTCAGTGCATGAAAATGAAGCCAATAAAACACTTGTTTAATCATATAAAACCGATTTAGAATAGATTTTACCACTAGAAAAATATCAATAAAACCTTACCTGATTTTCACAAAAAATTGATTTTTTCGTAATTTTTCTTAGACCTTTCCGAATTTGACCAAACTTTAACTAGGCACTATAGCCACTAAACTTATTAGTTGGCATTACTGGAAGCACTCAAAATTTAAATAGTTTTTAAATAAAATCAAATGGTTGAATCCTCCCACTGGTCGAAACATACCCACTCTCCCCTATAGGTATGCCGTATCCTTACAACAACTAATATTATTCTTAAATTTATCACCACAAATATACACAAGAATAGCTGTTAAAAAACTTAAAACTTTTAATTTTAGATACACGGTAATGGCTGGTACACCTCAAAAGATGCTGGAACATCTTTTGGAAACCAGGTTAGATGGTAGAGGAATGGGCGGCGACTTCGTAATATCAACAGCACAAGATCCGTTTTTGGACGATTTTCTATTGACCCATATAGTTTTTCTACCAACACATCAGCTGGTTGAGGAACTTGACAAATAATATCCTTTTGACACAAATAGGTTTTAGAAAAATAACATTCTATTATATTTTTGTTTTTCTGAATACCGTAAAACCTGACTAACTTTGCCCAGATGGTAAAACTTCGCCCATCTGCAAGGTGATAGGATTTTTTTCTTTAAACATGACAATGTAGCAGGAAGGTTTGATGTTAGCAGTTTGCTTTCTAGAAGTGTCGAATATTGTGAGGGCTCGAGTCACGGATTTGGCTGATTATTTTTTTATGTGTAGCCCACCGATGTTAGAGAAAACCCTCCACGGATTTTTTTTCAAAAACGCTCCGTTTCGAAAATATGATTTTTTAAATTTTTTTCAAAATCTTTAAATTTCTCGAAAATGTGACATTGTCGTGCAATAACTCAAAAACTATTTAACCTAGAGAACTGCGGTTTTCGCCATTAAAAAACTCAATTTTTTCCTCTCAAATTTTATTAAATTAGTTTTGACAGTTTTTTGGTTTTTCAAGATGGCGGCGAAAAATCTTAAGGCCATTTTTCTCAAAAACTCAATTTTTTATTTTTTTGTAAATTTTAGGATTAACTACTAATTATGTACTTTCCATTAAGAAAATCAAAAAATAGCACTTTTTTGTTATTTCTTTGCTAGAACCAATAATATAGCCAAAAAACGAAATTTTACCAACTTTTTCTTGCAGTAGGCAAACAACCATTTGGCTTAATTACGTTTACCGATTTTTTTTACAAAAAATGTTAATTACCTGGGCAATGTTGTCAGGTTTTACGGTAATTTTCGACTTGAACCCTTCACAGTGATGACGAAGGTCTTCGTCATGCAGCTCTGTTGACTAGATCTAAAAAGTAACTAGAAATTAGGGAGCTAATACGATAGCAATTGCAACCATTTCAAGCGGTATGTTGGTACACAACATAGACCGAAGGAATTATAAGGAATGGTTTAATTAAATTTGAAGAACCTGCAAAATTTTTATTTTATAAACTGTCTATTATGATATAAACTACCTATTAGTAGGTCTCAAAACGACAATAAACAAATAAATGAATAAATAAATAAATAATGACGGATTTGGCTGAAATTTAGGCCACTTGTTCGTTAATGTGAAGGATTTTGCTTAAAAAAAAATTTCGCGGTATATGATTTTTTAAAAAATTTCATATAAATTTATTTTTGTTAAACTTTGACTTTTGCGTGGAATAACTTAAAAACCAATTGAGATAGATCAAAACGGTTTTCACCAATAAAAAAATGGATATCTTTTTTATATGCTTTCCATATTTCAAAATATTTTGTTACTGCAATAATGAAGCAAGTCCAATTATCTTTGAAGACATATTCCTCAAAAACCCCATTTTTTTTTTATTTCAAGATATACTCCAAAATGTGACTACTTTTAATAGCAATAACCGCTAAAATACCTTTTTTTGATAAATTTTTTTATAACTACAATAATGCTCAAAAATCGATGTTTTTGGTGTACTTTAGTGAAATTTTATCTTTAAAGGGATATATTTTATCTGTTTACTCTGCAATTTCGTATTCAGAATTTATCTGTTTTAATCTGTGATTGTTTCAATTACTGATCAATTTTGAATCCAAAATTTATAAAGTAATAACGTTTTTAATGGCTTTATTTAAAAAAGGATATTATTTAAATATTAAATTATGTTACCATTAACGACATCCATGAGCTATTCGAATAATAGCGAAGGAATGTGGATTTTTGTTGTCACAAACACGTTATTTTCAGGATGTCATTGTGTGATGTTATTAAGGGCGGACTAAGTCCTCCGGACTTAGGACATCCCCACCATGCAACATTCTTGTTAAATGTGACTACAATCTTAACATCCCATGTTACATATTATAATAATATAGCGTGGGTTTCACGTGAATGTCATGCTATTTTTCTACCTGTGGATGTTACACCGCACCAAACCGTGACCTTAAGGGAATGCACCACCATAGTTGGAACCATACATATTAAAAGCCGTCATGGAAATTTCGTGTTTGCAAAGCGGAAAATGGATGTCATATAAAAGACATGATTTTTCATACATATTTAAAAAAAAAACCATTTCTTGTTCTCTATATTGTAAAAAAAAATAAAAAAAAATGAAAAACAAAAAATGTATTCAATTTTAAAATGGTCAAGCGACTTATGGGCCACCCTGTAGTAGAACCTAATAAAAACACTTCTAAAGTATTTAAAAACAGAGATTTTATTAAGTACCTATTTTTATAAAATACCTTATATTTAATACAAAACTTCTCCATAATAAAATTAAGAAAATTATTAGCGTTTAACTTCGAAAAAAATTATAATCAATATATTAAGCTCTGTAGTAGTAACAAAATAATAGGTTTGTTCATTAATAGGTATATTTTTTAACAAAAAGATTTTATTAAAACAATCAATTTACATTATTAAATTTATGGAAATTCCCGTTTGATTTGCCTTTAATTAGGAAAACTCCATTTTCAATTATTTTGTCGAACGATTTTCTATTACAAAATTTTATAATATTTAAACTTTTATATGGGGATGGCATTTTGTAACAACGCATTAACCTAAAGTATCATTTGATATTTTTTGTAGATAATATTTACCCAAATATCAATTATGAGCTATTAGCCCAGTAAACTGGGTATTGCAAAGTATTACCGTCACGCATCCTCTGAATTTAGCAACAACCCTAAAAATTAATCAATTTTAAATTTTAATTAAATATTGTTGGTGTATCATTTTTATGTACGGCTAGCCAAATTTAAAACTTTACCCTTTTTGGTTTCTATTTCAATAAATTATTGTTTTTTCCTTTACTATTTTTTACTTATCGCATCGAAAATTCGAACCAAGACAAAGAATTTATTTTGGCGTGTAAGCGAAGAGTTTTGCAATTCGTATATAGATGGGTTACCACAGTACGACAGCCCGTTTTTGAAGATGAAGAAGCGGTGGAATTTTTGGAAGATTTGGCCGTTGAATTGGAGCAGGACATAGTACAATATGATTCTTTACAGGAAGAAGCTAGTCTGATGCATCACGTTATGTCACAACTAAGAAGGTAATTTATCACTTTATGCAATTTAAGTGACTCGAAGGACCATATGTCTATCTTTGTATGGTGACTTGACTTGAAGCCGTATTTATAAGGTTTATATTGACATGGTTTGGGTAGGTAATTTAGTTTGTATATGAAAGCTTAATATTCGACGAGCCAATTTAAACTTCTTGTAAACATGATCAAGTCTTAGACCACATCTTTGTATGCATATATGAAACTAATATTTATCCACTTTACACAGTGCGACCCTGTTAAGTTTAGGTTTTTTGGAGTGACCCCAAAAATTTTCTTTTAGTTATATTGATAGTAGACTATCCCCTCATTACATACCACTAGTCAGATAAATCGCAGCTGCTCCTTCTTGGGAGATTTTTAGCTTTTTCGTATTTTTAACTTTATTTTTGGTATTATTAGAAAAAAATCAATTTTCATTAATACTTTGGCACTAGCTATTAGTTCCGTACCGAAGGTAAAGGCAGTACTATCAACATCTAAAAAAAAATAGGTGGTCATTCGAAAAAGCCTAAACTCACACTGTGCGTTATCGAGTATTTATTGGACGAACACTACCCGTCGGCACGATCCTAAAATTTTGAAAAAAATAGAGAATGATTTCCTGGTTGTACTTTACATAACAGCGTAAAAATTATTTAGTATATCAATTTGTTTATATTTATTTTTAAAGAAACAAAAAAAAGTAATACCGTTGTCGAGTATTGTTAGTTGAAAACTACTCCTCAGAACGATCCGACATTTTTGATAATAATAGGGAATGGTCTTCCGATATCACTTTATATTACACAGTAAAAATTATTTGGTATATCAATTTTTTTATATTTATTTTTAAACAAACAAAACAAAGTAATACCGTCATCAAGCATTTATTGGTAGAAAACTACCCCTCAGCAGGATCCGAAATTTTTGAAAATAATGTGGAATGTTCTTTCGGTAGTACTTTACATAACAGCGTAAACATTATTTGGTAGATCAATTTCTTTATATTTATTTTTAAACAAACAAAACAGAGAGCATTTGTTGGTTGAAGACTACCCCTCAGCACGATCTGAAAATATTGAAAATAATAGGGAACGGTCTCCCGATAGTACTTTACATAACAACGTAAAAATTATTTGATGGATCAATTTGTTTATACGTATTTATATTTAAACAAACAAAACAGAGAAATGCCGTTATCGAGCATTTGTTGGTTGATAACTACCCCTCAGCACGATCCCGAAATTTGAAAAAATAGGGAATGGTCTTTTGGTACTTTACTTAACATACATTTCGTCGTATCAATACAACAAGGTTTCAACTAACATTTTTTCAGGTTTTCACTTTTATGCATTTTTGAATAGAGCTTTTTACTACCTTTTTACCTGTACTTAAAAAATAAAAATAGTATGCACATTTTATTTAAAATACAATCATGTTTAGGGAACGTTCAAGTATTACGTAACGCTCCTATGGGGGGGGTGGGGGTCATTTTGGAGTGTTACGCCCATGTTAATGGTATAGCGTTACAGGAGGGGAGTGGGGGTCCAAAATGATCAAAATTTGCGTTATGTAATACTTGAACGTTCCCCTATCTGCACTTTTTGAATTTTTTTTTTGTGCAACGAGGTTCTAACTGATAATAAAGTTTAATTTGAAATTCTTACTTAAAAATCAGGTACTCAGTTAATGAAAATTAACTTAAGTCACATCGATGTCACTAATGCATAAAACGTTTGGCCTGTGATTTTTTCAAAAATTATGGAGGTTGATGAGGAATACTTGTGCGAAACAACTATTAATTATCAATCTTAATAATGAATAATAATTTATGCAAAATATTGCATTTATGTGAATTTAATGCAAAACGGTTCTAACTCATATATAACACTGTTGTACAACAGTGTACTACTACTATTCATAGATTTTTGGGTTATCAAAGTTCCAATTGATTATTTATTTTAGCTAATATTAAAAATGTCAACAAAATGTGTATTATAGGTAATAATTTATCCTAATATAAGCCCATCCCAGTATAATACACCACTCAATTATTAAATTTAAGGTAAGTTTCATGATTTTAAAGTTTTGATTAATCATAACTCAAATCTATAATTTAAACAGTTGAAACCTTGTTGTTCTCATATGACGATTTGTTATGTAAAGTACTACCAGGAGACCATTCCCTATTTTTTCACAAAATTTTGGGATCCTGTATAGTTTAAGTTTTTTGGAATGACCACCCAATTTTTTTTAGTTGTACGGTACGTACTTTTAGCTAGTGCTGAAGTATTAATGAAAATTGATTTTTTTCTGATATCAAAAAAAAAATAAAAAACCGAAAAAGCTAAAAATCTCCCAAGCTGCGATTTAGGTGACTAGTGGTATGTAATGAGGGGGTAGTCTACTATCAACAACTAAAAGAAAATTTGTGCGGTCATTCCAAAAAACCTAAACTTAACAGGGCAGTACTGTGTTTAATAGTATTATTATCCAAATTAGACTTCTTAAAACTAAGGCGAGTTGAACGAGTAGAGAATACGTATTTTTTAATGATTTTTTTTTTAATAAATTTAAACATTAGATCTATAAAGGTAAATATTTTTTTATTATGTCTTTTTTTAGGTACCAAGAGGACAGATCTGCACATGATGGGCAAAAATGGAAACTACCACCTCAGGGACAACCAATTAGTTTATTCAGTGGAAGTGACACAAATAGAACTATAATAATGCCTCAAGATGATAGTAAGTTAGCGCATATACCTTTTCTATTAAAAAAGTAAATTTAACCAATTTGGAAATGTATCCATGGTTCTAGACGTCTGAACTTCTTATAGTGAAGTATACTGATAAAACAGTTTATTTGTGTCAACAAAATATTGAATTATTTGGTGGTGACAAATAAATTTTATTTCTGTCAAATAAACTATTTCGTTCCCATTAATAAATCATTTTAAAATTAAAATATTTGTTTACATGAACTAAATATTTATTTGACTTAAATAAAATTTGTTAATCACAACCAAATAATTTTATTGGTCATATCCAAATAAATCCTTTTTATCAGTGTAGTAGTAGTTGATTAATAAATAAATCAAAAAGCTCTTATACAGGGTTTCCAGAAATGATAAGCAAAAAAATCAGAAAATACGACAAAAAGTTCCTATAAAAATATTTCTAAAAATGCGTCGTAAGGAAAGCCCCTTTGAAAGTGGCTAAAAAAATCGGTTGTTATTTAACAACTCAGGAACTCTAAGATATAGCAACGAGGTTTTGCACGTGAACTAATCTTAATAAGGCCCATCTTCGTATGTTATTTTCATGTGCTTATTTTAACCAGGGGTGTGAGAAACGGGAGGCTTATTGTTTTTTTGACCCAACCTTTTTCTGTGTAACTTTTTGGTAGTTTTCTTTTTGGAATATGATTCCTTAGGTCAAAATACATAAAAAATGTACTCTTGTTGTAATGCTGTAGGATTAACCGTTTTCGAGAAAAAAGTTCTGTTTTGTCGTAGAGTGAATGTATTCGGTCTCCAGTTTTGACAATAGCTGTCATCACGTTTATACATAGCGCTAACTATCGGGATTTATAACTCCTTTATCACTCTCCCTTTCCCTAAAACAACCTGACAGAAAAAGGCGGACTGCTATCGGGATTTATAAATCCCGGAAGTTAGTGCTATGTGTAAACGTGATTTATGTTACCAGTGGCATATATATACTAAGAATATTTTTTAAATAAATTAAAATATTTTTTTCGTTTCTTTTTCAGTAATTTTTCGAGTATATTGTGCAGATCACACATATTGCACGCTTCGGTTGCCAATAGATACGCCTGCAGATACGATAAAGGTAAGTATCTATTACGATCGTATCCCTCGAGGGATACTTATAAAGTAGAGTACAAGAAGTACCGGGGCTCCTCGTCGAGGGGTATTTATAAAGTACTGAACTGCTTTAATATAATATCAACGAACTAATAACTCTTCTCTCTAGAATAAGCATACCGTTAATATAAAATATCGCCAGCATCTCGGTTTGTTTGTAAAAAAATAGTTGGTATATTCAGGCTTGAACAATAACAATAACCAGTAACTGCTATTGTTTTCTCTGTCAGAACAAAGCTGTGAGAGTAAGACAGACGAATGTGTATATTGGCTACGTTTTTGTCACTTTTTACGAATAAAATGCCAATTCTAGAGAGAAGAGTTATCAGTTCGTTGGATTCAACGAACCAATAATTCTTCTCTCTAGAATACGCATACCGTTAATATAAAATATCGCCAACATCTCAGTTTGTTTGTAAACAGGCCTGAACAATAACAATTACCAGTAACTGTTATTGTTGTCTCTGTTGGAACAAAGCCGTACGAGTAAGACAGACAAATGTATATGTTGGCTACGTTTTTGTCCGTTTTTACAAATGAAATGCCTATTCTAGAGAGAAGAATTATTAGTTCGTTGTATAATATATTATAGTTATATTCTTATTTATTTTCTTCTAGTTGGTAGCAGCTGACAAATTAAAAATGCGGGCCACAGACGAGCTATCCCTGGTGGAAGTAAAATCAAACGGTGAACGGGTAACGTTTAAAGACAACGATATTAGTATACCTACAGCTCTATCACTTAACGGAAGGATATTTGTATCACCAAAGGACCATTTAGACGCATTGGTAAGAAAATGTTTTGTAATATAATCAAGTTTTGTTAAGGGGTTGTCCTGATTTGAGGCGAAATATGGACGATTTAAAGATTTTTTTTTCAGTAAACCTGTATTATTTTATGGATAAAACGTTTTATAAAGTAATAGGCAACTCTTAAAGATCACAAAAAAAAATATTTATGTTTTTTCCGTCATAAATAAATGTGCAGCACGCGCTGAAGTTGACACGTCAAAAATAACATGGCACGCGGTTCCAGCGATAGCTCCGACCTCATTGGTCTGAAACACAAAAATCAAAAACAGTCTTGTTAAAAATTACGTCCTTTTCTAACAACAAAAAAATTTCACTCGTATTTAAGTGAAAAAAAAAACAAAAAAATGCCATTTTTCCGGCCAAAAACGGGTAAAAAGGGTAAATAAAAAAATAAATACCATCTATTTATTTAAAAAAAAAAAAAAATTACACTAGCGTACTCGATAACATGATTTTCGACAAATTGCCGAAAGCTTTAAGTCATTATGTTAAATAGTTTTTTTTTCAATCGCTGGAACCGTTTTAAAAAATAGCATTTTAAGAAAAACAACTTTTGTCGAGATATCGACTTCAAAGTTGAAACACCTAATAAGACAATTTAAACCATCTTTTGGCATATATTTGATATTTTTAGCTTAAAAATTGTTGACAGGTGGACATAGGGGGAAATTTTTTCAAATAGAATCGTGTGATACATCCTTTTAAAGATTATAAAATTTTCTATTTGACCACATATTTTTTTATTTTTTGGGAATTTTCGTCAAAATTTCTTTAAAAAAATCTTACAATTTTATATTGAAAATACGTAAATTATATAAATAATATAAATAAAATTAAAAAAAAATCTTAAAAAATCGCATTTTTTAACAAAAAAATAAAAAAATAAAAACCTTAGAAAAAATTAAAAAATATATGGTCAAATAGAGAATTTTATTTTCTTTAAAATAATGTATCACACGGCCCCTTTTCCATTAAAAAAAATCCCTAATGCCCCCTGTTTTTAAAGCTAAAAATATGTAATATATGCCAAAGATGGTTTGTACTTTTTGTTGTCTTATTTAAGTGTTTTAAATTTGGTTTGGTTGATATCGACTTCAAATATTTGAAATTTAAATTTAGAACCTTAAATAAGACAACTTAAACTATGTTTTAACATATATTTGATACTTTCAGCTCTTAAAATGTGGGCAGGGGGCATGGGGGATATTTTTTTACTGCGTTATATTGCTTCATTTAAAAAAAAATACATGATATTTTGATTGACAATAAATTTGAAACACAATATAGGTAGTCAACCTTTTACGTATAGGGAATAAAATTTATTCTGCCAACCATAATACAAGAAACAAATGAGTACTCATGCACAGAGTTTATTGACAACAGTTTCTTTCCGAAGCTTTTAAAATTTTGAATCATTATAATATAGTACCCTATAGAAAAGGACGAGTTTGTGCACCGCGCGTATAGCGTTTTTAGTAGGGTCATAAGCAGAGTTGATACTTTCATTAAAATAACAGGGTCAGCCAACAGGAATTTAAAATTATTTCTAATTGTTGGTGAGTTTCTTTAATGCATATAATACAGACATATAATCTTATTCGGCATAAGTATGTATTAAACAAACTCACTAAAAGTCGAACATAATTTAAAATTTCTGTTGTCCGACATTTTTAGTCAATAGTTTTTTCAGCCCTAATAAAAAAATCTAGCAATGTCTTCTGTCCGAATTTTCCATTATTGTCCGAGTTTACCCTGGATGACGGTATTTTTTATTTTAGACTTGCCTCTCCGAGCAAGAAGAAGCAACACAGGGTATAGATGCGGACATAGAGCTTTACAGCACGAAGGAATTAGCATATTATATGACCCTGTTTGACTGGGACTTGTTTTGGTATGTATTACATTTAAGCATAAATATAAACTACAAGCTTTATAAAACACGATATATAGTATCATGTCTGTTTAATTTAAAATTTCACTATAAAGCTTACATTTTACCTACATTTGTGTAGGGGAGAGTGGGAATGTTTCGACCTCTTAATGTTTAAATCGTTTTATAAAATATTTAATAAATTATTTTATTTTATTTTTTTATACCAATCTATAGTTTAATGTGTTCTCTATTAAATAATATAGTACAAGTTGTATTAATTTAAAGAATAAATTAAAATTAAAATAGTTACATTTGGATGAAACATCCCTCTAGGGTGGGAGGTTTTAACCAGATGGTGGGGATGATTAAACCAGGGTGAATAAAATTATAAATTTTATTAAAATATTTAAAATTTATTATTAAAACTTTATAATATAGTTCTAATATAGTTATAAAAATACAGAACCAACATTAAAATGAACCAAAAATTATTAATGTTTTATTAAAAATAACTAGAACATGAACAAATAATATTAGACTAATATTAAAAGGAACCAGAAACGATTTAACTAATATAAAAAAAAACAATACAAAACTACCTAGTAAGTAGCAGGTAATCTGAAAATACGAACCAATATTAAAAGTATATTCGAATGTTCTATCCAGTGGTCGAATCATCCCCATATGCTCATATTTTAAATAATATGATGATACCCGGTAAAATAAATAAATTAGGTTAGGTTCAGTACATGAAAATGAAGACAATAAAACACTTGTTTAATCATATAAAACCGATTTTGAATAGATTTTACCACTAGAAAAATATCAATAAAAAAATGTAGAACCAAAACCTTACCTGATTTTCACAAAAAATTGATTTTTTCGTAATTTTTCTTAGATCTTTTCGAATTTTAACTAGACACTATAGCCACTAAACTTATTAGTTTGCACTACTGGAAGCACGCAAAATTTAAATAGATTTTAAATAAAATCGAATGGTTCAATCCTCCCACTGGTCGAAACATACCCACTCTCCCCTACTCGTGCAAAAGCTCCTTGTTTGTGATAATAATGTTTGTGTACCACAAATTATGATTTCCAGCTTATGATATCAATGAAAAAATATATATGCATATAATACCTTCAGATTAATAGTTTATCCTGTACGTCGGCTGAAAGGCGAAAAAAAATGCGAAAAATTTTTTTTTTCTTGTTTCTGAACAAATAAAGCTAGGGATTTCTGGTTTGTACTAATCTGTTTAAAAACGATAAAATAATAACAAACTATAATTTTAAGTTCATATCTTTACTGAATAAACCTTAAAAAAAATAATTTTTTCCTTTTTGGAGACTCATTTTTCCCGCTTCGTAAGATTTTTTTCAATAAAGCTAGGGACTTGAAATTTTAGTATGTTATTAATTCATCTTTTTTAAACAGATTGGTGCAAACCGCGAGTCGCTAGCTCTTTTCCTTCGGAAGTTAGAATTTTTCTTCGCGACCGCTACAATCGGCATGGGATTTTCCGATCTTATATCGCTTGTATTTTTCAAAATATTAATCTGAAGGTATTATATGCATATATATTTGGAATCAGCGCGTCGAGATCTATCGACATGAATTTTTTAAAAAAAATCTGAGAGATGGTCAAAATCGTCAATTTTCCATACATTTGGTCACAAAAAAAGCCGATTTTGACCATCTCTCAGATTTTTTTTAAAAAATTCATGTCGATAGATCTCGACGCGCTGATTCCAAATATATATGCATATAATACCTTCAGATTAATAGTTTATCCTGTACGTCGGCTGAATACGCAATCAACTATTTTTTTTGGTCACACTATATATTTTCATAATTACGTAGAATATGTATAAACTTTTCTTAATTTTTATATGCGTATGCATAAGATTAAAAAATATGTTAAAAATTAATTATCTTATGCATACGCATATTATCTATAAACTTAGAAAAAAAACAATTATTTTTATTTACATTTTTATTTATATTTGGCTTCACATTTAACTTATTTACACATAAATTATATAAAACAAAATTTATTTATTTATAATTATATAACAGTAAAGAAAATGATTGGTTTATAAAACATTTTCGTTGAGGACTTCAATATTTACAATTTTTTCATTGATATCATAAGCTAGTAATTGGTTCTTAAATCAGTTTAAAAACCGTAATTGAGAATCGAGCTTTCAAATAATATACTGCTTGACTTTTATTTCCATTATGAGGATATTTAAATATTAACCACCAATTAATTATAGTATTTTGTATACGCTGTATACTATACAGAATACTTTGTGATTCTTAAAGCGTATTTTTTATAGGAGAAAAGGCCAAAAATAGATACCCTATAAAAATACCATGCAAAATCATGTGGTCTATTTTAGGCCTGGTTACTTGCGTGGTTAGGTGAAATTGGGCTTTTTAAATAAAAGAAAGTAAATCCTTGTAAATAACCTTATTCAACATCAATTAAAATGTAAAAGAATTAAATGATGATAAAAATATAACATGTACAATGTAATTATTAGAAGATAACAACGGTTAAAGCTGTTTGAGGAAAGTGCAATAGGGAAGAGAGTAACAACCCCCTTTTAATTGCAAAAAGCAAAAACTATTTACACAGCGAACATATTGCAAATTACAAACAGAAATAGTTGCTTAAATTCGAAATTTATATGCCCTAAATAAAGCTAATTCAATTGGAATAAAACGTCTTGTCCACGGCCGTGATTAATAGGCCTATAAACTACGGACGGGTCTCTCAAAATAAACCGTTTAAAATTTAAAACGGCCGTGGATAAAGTATACTATACCGGGTGTTTCAGGAAGGTGGTGCACCCCCCTTAACTTTGTTATACTTAGAGCTATCCAAATGAAATTTGAAGATCATTCATAAGACAAAATTTGGAATTTTTTTACATATCAAACAACTTTTTTTCACTTCCGGTTTCACCGGAAATTACCTTAACTTTCGATTTTTAAATGGGGCACCCTATATATTTTGACATATTTTGTCTTAGAAATCAATTCTGAATACAACCATATGTCACTTGTCAATTTTTGACAGGTCATGTCATTTTTTATTTAAATTTTCATTTTAAACCTAGAGTGCCTTGAATTGGCTTATTTGCTTAATTTTTGGTCTAGTTTCTTAAGAAAAATACTATTTTGATTTTTTTCCGAAAACTCTATTTTTGGTGCGCTCTTAAAAGTTTAAAATTTACACTTTTGCCCATAAGTCATTTTTTTTTAATGGGAAGAGGGTGGCTCATTACTTTTAAATGAATTTTTTTGGGAACATTTTGATACTACATAGTTTATTTTAAAGAACTTGGCCTATAATACTAATTTTTACTATTCACTTTTTGTAATTGCATTTGCATTCAGATTTAATATGACAAAACAAAAACTGAGATGGCTTTGAAATACATTTTGAAAGTTTTATCTTAACGGTATCAGAGTATAAACTATGTCAAAACTAAAACTTGAAGGATGACATTTCTAAAAATTGTTTTTCAAAGCATCTCAGTTTTTGTTTTGTCTTATTAAATCTGAATGCAAATGCAATTACAAAAAGTGAATAGTAAAAATTAGTATTTTAAGGCCAAGTTCTTTAAAATAAACCATGCATGTGAGTATCAAAATGTTCGCAAAAAAATTCTCATCATTTAAAAATAATGAGCCACCCTCTTCCCATTTAAAAAAAATGACTTATGGGCAAAAGTGTAACTTTTAAACTTTTAAGAGCGCACCAAAAATAGAGTTTTCGGAAAAAAATCAAAATAGTATTTTTCTTAAGAAACTAGATAAAAAATTAAGCAAATAAGCCAATTCAAGGCACTCTAGGTTTAAAATGAAAATTTAAATAAAAAATGACATGACCTGTCAAAAATTGACAAGTGACATATGGTTGTATTCAGAATTGATTTCTAAGACAAAATATGTAAAAATATATAGGGTGCCCCATTTAAAAATCGAAAGTTAAGGTAATTTCCGGTGAAACCGGAAGTGAAAAAAAGTTGTTTGATATGTCAAAAAATCGCAAATTTTGTCTTATGCATGATCTCCAAATTTCATGGATAGCTCAAAGTATGAAAAAGTTAAGGGGGGGTGAACCACCTTCCTGAAACACCCAGTATATAGTATTGTACTCACATCAAATAGCTATTATACGCTCGTTGAATATACTATTTCAGAAATGAGTAATGTATGTATTACTCATTTCACCCTTTACTTGACAAACCTTTAAACATTTATTTTCTTTTTAGGTGTGTTCACGAATACGAACTATTATACCACACATTCGGACGTCATCATTTTGGTCAAATTACGGCTAATCTGGACATATTTTTAAGAAGATTTAACGAAATTCAGTTTTGGGTCGTCACAGAAATTTGCATGGCAACGAGTCTCAGTAAGCGGGTAGCAATCCTACGGAAATTTATTAAACTAGCAGCATAGTAAGTAGAACACAATGTCTTAGTGACGAATATTAAAAACTCTAACGTTAATAGTATATTTAATATAATATTTTACATTTGTGTGTTGTAAATGAGCATAAAAAGGTTACGCACGATGCCACAGTACGGCGAGAGCGTTTCTTTTCCTAAGTGCGTAATTGTTTTACAACTCGATAATACTGGGTGAGTTTTATTTTTGTGCACCCCTAAAATTAAGATTAATTTTTATGCTATAAAAACAAAACTTTACTTTGAGTATGAAACGGCGGATGTAATTTTTTCGCCGGAAGTGGCATAAATATGTTTTTTTTTTAATGGAACATCCTGTATATTTATTTATACATATTTTGATTAATAAATCAATTCTGAAAACAAGCATGTGTCACTTGTCCATTTTTAACAGGTCATTTAATTTTTTATTTTTTTTTTATTTTAAATCAAAGTGCCTTGAATTAGCTTATAAGCTAATAATAATTATTCGCTTAATTTTCGGTCTATAATCTGTTTTTTCAAGCAAGAGTAAATTAAAAATCGCACAGTGAATATTTTCAAAACAGAATCGAATATTGGATGTGCGAATATATATACTGCAGTATACTGCTTAGTTAAAACATAACTATATTCTATACACAAACATATACTATTCAAACCTGCTGTAAAAATATTTACTGTGCGATTTTTAATTTACCATCTTGCTTGAAAAAACAGACCATACTATCTTAAGAAAAATAGTATTTTGATTCTTCTTTCAAAACTTTAAATCTGGCGCGCTCTTAAAAGTTCGTAAATCATACTTTGGTCAACAAATATTTTTTTTCAAATGGAAATAGGGTTGTGCATTAGGGTGGGAGAGAATTTTCTTGCTAACATTTTGATACCACACATGAATAGCTCATTTGGAAGAACTTGGCATTAAAACAAATAAGATTTAAAATAAAAAATCAGGGAATTTTATTAAAAAAAAACTGGAATTTTAAAATATTATTTAAAAATTTTCAATTTTTTATCTATTTTATTTCAAAAATTAAAAATAGATAATGCGTAAATATTTTTGCGCTTTGGCTTTCTTAACTTTTTTTAATTTAAGATTGTATAACTTTACCGTGAAATTAAAAAAAAATCGCCTGCGGCTCTAGAATTTCTTGCATTTATGTAAAATTTTAAAAACTAAAATTAAAATAGACCCTAAATTTGTAAGTATACGCCTGCATAACGCATAACCTGACCGCTGATATTTATAATTGGCTAGCACGTATCCTCATATAGAGGAACAATTATTTTATTTTATATTTTAAAGATTTTTGTTCGGAATTTTAATAATTTTCATTTTGATTTTTGACCATTTGCATTTGGCCTTTACCAATCGGCAATTTCACCAGTCACACCCCTCAAAAAAATTGCTTAAATCCGGCCCTGCATATTATAAATCTTATAATAATTCTGTTCTTATTTAATTATCTTTCATAATATGAAAAAAAAATATGTATTATATGTTTTATTTGTCAGGGAAAAATTTTTAAAATCAGGGAAAAGTCAGGGAAATGTCAGGGAATTTTCTAAATAAAATTCTGTGGCCACCCTGTTGTAGTAGAATTTATTTCTGAATCGAAAAGTAAAATGTGAAAATATACAGGGTGTTCTAAATCCGCCATTTTATAGCCAATGTAAAATTATATAAATCACCATCGTTTCGTTTTTATCGAATGAGAATTAATCTTAATTTTAAGGGTGGACCTAATAAAACTCACCCGGTATACTTTTTCTACGACTATTAAAACATCAGAACTAACAGAATATCTGTGTGAAAAATTTAGTAACAATTCGTTGTCCGTCAAACCAATAAACTCAAGACGATAAAGTTTTACTTTTCCTCCTAGTATAACAATGTATTAATTTTGTTAGAAGTTTAAATTGTTTTTTGTTTCAGTTGTAAGGAATACCAAAATCTTAACGCATTTTGCGCAATTGTAATGGGATTAAGTAATGTAGCCGTGTCAAGACTGTCAAACACGTGGGACAAACTACCATCGAAGTTCCGGAAACTCTACACTGACTTTGAAAGTTTGATCGATCCAAGTAGAAATCACAGGGCATACAGGATCAGTGTGGGAAAATTACAACCACCTGTCGTACCTTTTATGCCTTTACTTCTCAAAGATATGACGTTTACACATGAAGGGAATAAGACCTGTCTAGATGGACTGGTTAATTTCGAAAAAATGCATATGTTAGCTCAAACTATGAGGACCATAAGATTTTGTAGGAGTCGACATTTAGGTGAGAATAAAAAATAAATCTACCTGATAGAGCTGATACAATATCTCATCGCAATTCAGCCTTGGGTGCGGATTAACATAACTCCCCCTGCCACATCTTAAAAACATTTATTTTATCAAAATATAATGGCGAAAGCACTCAATTTAAATATTAAAAAGATGTTCCTAAGATGGGGCAGGGTGGAGTCATGTTAATACACACACAAGGCTGAATTTCCATAAGATATTGTACCAGCTCTAAGTAGTAACTAAGTTACTATTGTAGTTACAATTATGGCGAAGGCGCCACTATATAAAATATATCCAATAGCCATCTTCACTACAATGTGTTATATACAGATTTTTATTATCAGATTCACTTTCAGAAACCTCAAAAACCCCAATTTACCAATTTTCACGAAAACTACCCCCCGCCCCTCAGGCTTAGAGTTAGATTTTTTATTATCAGATTCATTTTCAGAAACCCCTATAATATAGGGGCCTATATACCAATTTTGACGAAAATATTGAAAAAATATTTAACCCCCGTGGGGTTGAAGTTTTTGTAAAAAATGTTTTGTTTTCCCTTGGCGCACGCCAATGTTAACCAAAAACAATCCCGAGCGAGAACTTGTGGTAAAATACCTGTATCCCAAATTTCAAGTCTCTAGCTTAAAACGTTCTTAAGTTATCGTACTTTCAAGATTTCCCGGACAAAACGACCGACCGATCGACCGACCGTACGACAGATCGACCGACAATTTTTTTTTTGTTCGAAATTATTGAAAAAATATTTAACCCCTCACCCCCGTGGGGTTGAAGTTTTTGTAAAAAATGTACTGTATTCCCTTGGCGCACTCCAATGTTCACCATAAACAATCCCGAGCGAGAACTTGTGGTAAAATACCTGTATCCCAAATTTCAAGTCTCTAGCTTAAAACGTTCTTAAATTATCGTACTTTCAAGATTTCGCGGACAAAACGACCGACCGATCGACGGACCGATCGACCGACAATTTTTTTTTGTTCGAAATTGATTTATGTCGACATAAAATGTCATGAAACGTAAAAATACGCAAAAAAAAATTGAAAATTTTTGCACGAATACAAGCTTGCATTCGTGCAAAATTGAAAAAGTCTAGGCTTTCCCGAAAGTTAGAAAATTTTCAAAATGGAAAAGCAATACCACTTGCCCTTTACGAGTTGCATGTTTAATTTCAGATCATAAAAAAACTATAGAACATTAATCACTTCGTATTTTTTTAGTTTTGGATCCTCCATCGCCAAAAAGTGAGGGAGAAATTAAATCCTACATCTCGTGTCTTCGGGCGATCGATAATCAGCGGGTTTTGACCAACATGTCACAAAAGTTGGAGCCGCGAAGGTCTTAGTGGCAAATATACGTATCTACCAGCCTTTCTGCATACACAGACTGGCGCTGTTGGACCATATGCCCCTGTCCATTTGCCTTTTATTTTTATAGATCCCGACCTGTATACATCTAATCAGCGCAATTTTTAAGGAACAAAAAAGTAGGCTATAACTTTGTAAAACTTTAAATTTTATGAAAAGTTATGTAAAGTGTTAAATAAAGGTACCAAATTTAAAATCTTATGTTAACAGTTTCAAAGTTATAGTGGTGTAAGTAACTAAAATTTTCTTCTTAATGCGTAAATTTTATTATATTATAATATTTATAGTAAGTAGGTATATTTGGCAGAAATTTTACTTGCTGTGCACTTGTGTTAAAACGTTTGATTGTTTCTTAAAAATTGATCTGATTCTAATTTATATTTAGTGAGGTAAACTTGATATCAAGTTTAAGTTTAATATAGATTTTAGAATCTGATAAAAGTCTCGAAACATGTCAACATAGACATTCCTGAAAAAAAAAATGAATCTCGGTACTTCACATAATTAACAATACCTAATATTACACTTTAAACGAATTTAAATATGGATAAAGGTAATAACCACAATTCTTCAGATAACGGTTAATAATTTCAACTATACTCCATCCAGTTATGCAAGATAGTAAGGGACGCAGCCCGTTTTACACCACAGTGCGCATAAATAGCATAATTATGCTTAAATCGTAGTGTATCAAAAATTTAACAGATGTCGGTACTGTTTTCCTGGAAAGGGCCTATCCAAAGACTCGCATAACAAGCATAGTACATAAGAATGCGATGCCAAGATTCTTGATGTGTCGTTATGTATCTTGTAATGGTTGTTATGCGAGCCTCTGGATAGGCCCTAAGTTGCAACCTAAAAATTTGACGTTTTCCTTGTGTTCAATATAATTTACGTTTATACAATATGTAGAATATGCTAATTTAATGTGAGTGTATGAAGAATAAACCAAAAAAGTACCTTTCTCAATACCATACAAAATAACATTAAGTATAACCATTTTTTTATATAACTTTCTCTTATTTTATTAGCTTTAACGACCGTCAATCATTGTCATAGACAAAAAATGACACAATATTTCATAAGTTAAAAGGTACGAGTTTTTAACCAATGATGTAGCTTAAAAATCGCAGGAATTTTAAACTATCTTGCATAATTGGATGGACTATAGACATAAATTTTATGAGTACAATACTTATATAAATATAATTATAATTATTATGCCCTTACCAAAAATATTTCATAAATTTATGTTAATATAAAATTTTTAAGTATATTTATCTCACTAAAAATATAAACTAGAAAAAACAAATAAAGAAAAATGTGAGATTTAGGTAGGACCACCTAAATAAAACATTTTAAATCAATCAGAGTCTTTTTAATGTTTGTTTTTTAAATGTATTTATTTATTAAATGTAGATCCATTTTTTAACTTGTATTGTTTGTAAGAAGTATAATACTTCAAGTATTTCTTTTGTTTATTTACCTAGTCTGATTATTTATTATAAAGTTATTTTGATTTAGTAATATAATATATATATTTTTATAAATTTCTCGAATTTATTAATAATTATCAATTTTTCTGAAACTCTTTCCACTTTATAACGTTTTTTTCTGTAATTCAATATTCTTATGAAATGATAAAATAATTAAATTATATAAGGGACAATCCATAAATTACGTAACTCATTCATTGAGAAGGAATAATTCATAAGAATTAATAAACTTCAATATTATTATATTACAAGAAAAATACTAAATTAAGTTTTAGTACTTAACTAGGGAGATTAGTCAAAATTGAAAAACTTGTGTTACGTAATTAAAGGATGGCCAAAATCTTTAAAAAGCTTTAACAATTTTTTACATATAAGTCATGTACAATCATTAGTATGTCTGTGAGGTTTAGAATACAAGGTGATATCAAGAAGTAGATACTATAATTATACGAAGTAATATCCACAAATCGATTACGTTTTGCAAAAACTATCAACCCACAACAATAAAGGACATCCTATTTATTTCATAAATAAATAGCAGAACTATTTCAATTTTCTTCATAGGAAAAAATGTATAAGATTTTTTATTATTAAAAGATGGTTGGTAGTTATTTTTTTGCATTAAAGGGTCCAAAATATCAATGCTCCCTAAAAAGGTTATAAGTTCTATTGAATCATCTTTGTTAGTAAAGGTTGGTTTACCTAATAATTAACACTAAACTAATTAAACATTAAATGTCAGATTTGTCACATTTCATTTCGTTGGTTAAATTCTTAAGGTTGATTCAGGCATAATTAACACTAACTAAACTAAGCCATTCTGTCCTTTTTATTGGCCAGGTGAGAAGCCATCTTTCTTTCAGACCAATACAAAGGTGAGAACAGCTTAGTCTAGTTAGTGATAATTATTATCAGCCTTTAGTTTAGTGTTAATTATAGGGTAAACTTACCTTAAATAATATTAATTAATAAATTTTACTATTATTAATAGCATGTAAGATATCTATAATTCTATATCCAATAGAATAAAATTTTAAAGCAATAATAAGAAATGTATTAAGCTAACAATGTTAGCATAACATTAGGTAATATAATAATAGTAGCACAATTCTTTTTAAACAGTACCTTTTTTCGAATTCTTTTAAAGCCAAATGTTATTTGTTCTACAGATTGTTTTTCATAGTTTAAAAGTTTAAAGGAATAGTTTATATTTGAGTTATAAATGTGTCCCTAATTAGCTAAGGACACAAAGGTAACAAAAATATAGCTATGCTTTATCATTTTACCACTATTGTACCCATTTAATACATTTGCTTCCTTGCCAAGGAATCCTTGGCCACATTGCAATTATGAGTAGGGGTATTTACAGCGCAGTCCATAACCACGAAACCGTTACCGCGTCACCGTTACCGCGCATGTACTTTACCGCGCATGGTCTTTACCGCGCATAGACTTTACCGCGAAAGCCATTACCGCGAAAAAAATAATAGCGAAGGGGTCAAAACCGCACATGGACTTTACCGCGAAAACCATTACCGCGCATAATGATTTTAATTTATTTTTTGGAAGAAAAAAAGATTAAATAAAAAAAATAAATATTTTGCAGAAAACAATCAAACAGTTCTAACTGATATAGCTGCTGGATCAAGGTTGTGGCCATTACTTGTTTCCTTTAAAACATTTCCGTCCGAAATATGCAAACGCCCCTTGCAACAAAGCACGTCGTAATTTACGCATTTTTTTTATTTTTAACAGTCTTTTCTTTCCTGTATATGAAATGTTTATATACAGCGAGGTCTTTGCCCCTAGCACTTTTCAGTATTTCGATCGACATGACGATTCGTACTAAACTGATTATTAATCAGCGATTTATACAAATAAGTCGATATAAATTTAAAAAAAAAACACACATAAAAAACCCAAACACAGATATATGGGTACATTTAGTAAACGTTCCACTTTATCAATAAAAATCCAAACCAAAACTAACCAACCAAACTGCCATCAAATACCCTTACATAAAATAAAAATAATGTAACGATTTTCGCTGTAAAAGTCATACGCGGTAAAGATCGTTCGCTTTAATGAACTGCGCGGTAATGGTCTTCGCGGTAAAGGACATGCGCGGTAATGGCTTGTCGCGGTAATGGCAATCGCGGTAATGGACTGCGCGGTAATGGTCTTTGCGGATGTTTTTTCACTGTAAAGTCCGGCGCCCTGCAATTATAATAGAAACTTTGTACAAAAAATACCGCACATTTTATAGAGAAAATGGCTTTTGGTTGAATATTATACATAAGTACTATATTCTATGCTTATTTCAAATACAAAAAATACAATATTAAAGGATTTTACCTCGAAATGTGGTTTTACGATCGAAATGTAACTTGAGGTTTATAACATATGTTAAGGCCAATTTAACTGAAAGCCGTTTTCCCTGTAAAAGGTGGGGTCATTTTAAATAATTATTTATAATTATTAATAATCCATGTTAATGCAATGGTAGTTTTTCATTTAAATTTTGTTTTTAATTCTAGTCCTATGGGATATTCAAAAAATCTCGCTTTTGTCTATATAGAATTCTAGAATAGAAATGGGATTTTTTTTTATTTTGAATCGCCCTTCTAAATTTTAAACCCTACGATAATTTTTTTAGTCTAGATATATTTTTTTAATATTAAAAATTAAGCCAACTAGCTTAATTTTCTTTAAATTTTAAATTTATTTAAAGAATTTATTATTGCTATTATTTAAAAATACGCTGAAAAAGAATTAATCGGGTAAACTATTTTAATAAATCAAGATTTAACCCTTTGACTCCCGAAAATTTTATTTTACCCATTTTGACTTAATATCTATTAGATTTGGGCCAATTAATCAGGATTTAACTAAATTGAAGCACATCCAGGGATTTTTTTGTCATGGCGGTAAATGGGACACTGTTGCTGCGCTGTACAATATATTACGATCCCTCACAATCGATTGATTACGGAGAAAATGAAGATTGTTGAAATAATTTTACATGCAGGCATTAAATTTTAACCATTTTTATAATGAAAGTTTCTGTTAACAACGTCCACTGGCTCAAAATTATTATAGTTTTATGTAATATATATAAAGTACAATAATATTATTGTACTTTCGCTAATAATATTTTAATATTTTAATAGGTCACATTTAAACAAGATATTTTTTCATATTGACTCGAATATTTTTTGTTTACCCCATAGATATTACACTTGTAAATAAAAATCTGTTTTAAAAATGTCTTCACATTAGCAATTTGTTATGACAATCAAGTTGATTAACACTTGATATACGTAAGAGATAGTGTAAATCAACATTTAATGTAAAAAGATATATATTCCTTTAAACAAATAGTTTTTTATAAAAATAATTTGTTTAAATTAAATATATATTTTTTAGGATATTTATATTTATACTTGTAATTTATTTTTTATAGGGTTACATTATAAGTATTTGTTTTAGAAGGTTAATTTTTGTGGTCAAACGTGGTGATAACGTCTGAAAAATATTTTAATTGACTAAATCGATTTAAATAATATTTCAATGGAGATTTCTCCCGTCAGATTAGACAGAGACAAAAGTTCTACCCAAAAAGGATAGAATACATACATACACTCCCACTTCCACCCAACCAAACAAATTCTGTATTTGTTCTTTGTTGAACAAATACAATATTTACTTGGCCGGCGAACAGTGTAACTATATTAAAGAAATTACTGGCGCCATCTAAATTTTAGTAGAATTATCTTATTCTACAGATTCACATTAGCTATGTTCGTTCGTGCCGCTCACTGCTACACTTTCCGGCCAACCAAATAAATACTGTATTTGTTGTATGAAAAACAAATACAGTATTTATTTGGTTGGCTGGAAAGTGTAGAACAAATGAGATAGAGATAGGGTAGACGTCTTTTATTTCATAATTCTAGTTGTAGAGATCTCCATTAAAATAATATTTAAAAACGTGTAACAAACCTGCACCAAAAATATCATGATAAAATAATGTTTCTTCAAGCGTACCAAAATGTTCATATTTTATAACTGAACACACTAGATAGAAGTGATCTATTTTTTACAGTAAAAATATGAGTTCATTGTTGTACGCCGTAAAAAAAAGTTAGTTAGCAAAACCACCACTGGCGGCAGCACTCTTTGACTTTGATGACAGCCATACTTCAAATTTGTTTGTTTATTATGTAAACAGGTGGTTGACTCGAGAAAAACCTTGTGTGAAATTGATTAAAAATGACTGAAGAAGAATATATGGCTTATACACCTAGAAATCTCTTCGAATTTGCAAATGCTACATTCGACAAGTTAGTATCAAAAGTGTACGATTTAGCCTACGAAAAAATTTAAAATGAGCTAATGAAGGTTTAAGTTTATTTCGAAAGGGTTTTATTAGCCTTTTTAATAAAAAAATTTAATAAAAAAAACATACTTTATTACTGAATAAATTAAATTTAAAAATTAATATTTAAAAAATATATATAGGATGCTTAAAGAAAAAATAGTATATTTCACTCAGGGAAAAAGAGTTTTTTTTGCTCGTCTGTAGTTTTCGGGCTCCGCTTCGCATCGTCCGTAAATTCTACAGACTAGTAAAAAAAAGCTTCACTTTTCCTCTTAGTAAAACAATATACTATTTTTGTCTACTTTATCTATTGATAGTACAAATTTTTAATATAAAACAAAGGTACCTATAAATTATATATCTCTCAATGAACCAATAACAAAAACAACAAAAAAACCTTAGTTGAAACATTTAGTTAATTTATAAATTTCAAATTATAAGTGGTATACTCTGCCGCAGTTGAAGAAGATTTAATATTGTTTGACACGCGGTTCTAAAGCTACCAAAAAAATGCGGGAAAAAATTATACTTGAATATAAAATCCAACTACGCACACGTTTAATCGAAGCATTTTTTGTCGGTATACCGCAGAATATATTATGTGGTTTTTTGCACCTACCTCCCCTTTCGTCGAACTATGTTCCCAGGTCGGAAAAAAGTTTTTTTAATTATTTTTTTATAAATTTAATTTTTGCTAAGAGAGTATTGCTAAAAAAGCTATTTGTATAAAATGGAGTGTTTCAAACAAAGAAATACTATACTATAAGATCTTAAAAAAATCTGCTAAAGGTTTTATTTATTTATTTTTTTTTTATTGAAGTTAATTAAATATAGATATAGTTTGTCTTTTGTTTTATTTTGACAGGCGGTAGCCCACCAAAGTACTTTTGCGGTCCCTTATGGAAAATTGTCAGATAACTGACATAACCAAATTAAAACTAATTTTACTTACTATTTTTAGTTTTTTTTTTTATTAAAAATATGTTTACAAACGAATAAAAAATAGCGTATGACACACAGACGAGAAATAATCGGTCTTACGCGGTTGTGAATCTCGGCTCACGCCTTGATTCACAATCTCCGCATGCGACCATTATATCTCGTCCTTGGATCATAATATACTATTTTTCACTACTAGCTTTAGAACATACCATTATTTATCATGTTTTCAGACTGTGAAATCAATTTTCTTCACATATAGCAATAATAATTTTTTCTCTCCTAGTAAAAGTAAATTTTATATACTTTTTTTATTTATATATACTTTTTTTATTTATCGAAAAAAAAATTAAAAATAAAATTATTTTACGTTATTTACTACCCAAGCGATATTATAAGATGTTTTTTTAAAATATATTAAATATGGAAAATTCAATACAAACGGACTTATATTTACTGAAAAATTACTTATTTTGTTAAATGTGTTAAAAATGCTAAGTTTAAAAATATTTTTAGTGTTCATTTCCAAAAAAACATTTAAGACAAATATATATTTTTTTAGGTAGAGAAAAGTTTATTAAATCATTTAAGATCAAAATTAATTCATATATTGGAAAAAAAAACATTAAAAAAACCTTTTTTCCGACTTGGGAACATAGTGCGTCGTAAGTTTCTTACCGTGTGTCAGACTATGGAGGCAAATTATATCAGCCAGGCAAACTCTTATCTGCAAAACAACAAACCGAGCGTGTCGTATTCATTGATACGCAGCAAAGTCGCTTTTTAGGCTGTTATACAGTGCAGTCCAAAAGTCACCCCCCCCCCTTTTAACTTTTGAACGAGTTGAGATATCGACTTCAAATTTAGAACTCTTAAATAAGACAACTTAAACTATCTTTTAGCATATATTTGATATTTTCAGCTTTTAAAATGTGGGCAGGGGGGCATGGGGGGACATTTTTTTAAATGGAAAGGAGTGATACATCATTTTAAAGCTTTTAAAATTCTCTATTTAAACATTTTTAATTTTTTTAAAAATGTTTTTTAAGGTTTTGATTTTTCAATTTTTTGTGCTAAAACATTCGATTTTTTAAGTTTTTTTCTATAAATTTTTATTTATGTCAACTAAAATTAGTTTAAAAGTATAATTAACATTTTGTTATGATGAAATTAGGCATTTTTAAAAAATTATTTGTTTTTTTTAGAGGAATTTTGACATTAATACCCATTGTCAACCCCCTTTTTAACCCAAACAATTTTTTTTTGTTAATTTAAAAATATGGAGTTAAATGGAGAATTTTATAAGCTTTAAAATGATGTATTACACGACCCCCCTTTCCATTTTAAAAAATGTGCCCCCATGCCCCCCTGCCCACATTTTAAGAGCTGAAAGTATTAAATATATGCTAAAAGATAGTTTAAGTTGTCTTATTAAAAAGTTCCAAATTTGAAGTCGATATCTCAACTGGTTCAAAAGTTAAGAGGGGGGGGGGTGACTTTTGGACCACTCTGTATAGTGTGTGGATATCCACACTATATAGTGTTTGGATGGTGTTTCTTATCTGATATTTCTCGAAGTTTAGCAACGTATATTTATAAGCATACGGTTTTATTTAAAATAAATTCATTTCAGAACATTATCACCGTATGTGGAGTCTGTTTCATCCTCCTTATAATTTTTTTATTTACAGTGATAGGCATATACATATTAGGGTGACCCACGAGGGGCTGACCGCGTCTGAAATTTGTACAAAAGAGTTCCTTTTTGCAAAGAGTTCCTCGGAGTTCCTCCGGAGTTCCTCGGAGTTCCTCCGGAGTTCCTCCAGAGTTCCTCCGGAGTTCCTCCAGAGTTCCTTGAGAGTTCCTCCTGTGTTCCTTAAGAGTTTCTCGGTAATTTTTGGCAAACAAGCCGTAAAAATTACCGCTGTGCAAGCACTACTGCCAATAAGGCACCCCCAAAAAAAAAGCTTTTTCCCTGGCGGTTTCAACTTGGCGCCCCTACAAAAAAAGAAGTTGAAGCCCAAAAAAATACCTTCATAAAAACAGCTTTATCCCTGACAGTTACTACCAAACTTATCGCCCCTTCAAATAAAAAATTGCGCCCCCGATTTACCTTCACGAGAGAAAAGCTTTGTCCCTGACAGTTTCTACCAAACTTGGCGCCGCCTATCCAACACAAAAAAAATTGGCGCCCCAAGATTACCTTCAGGAAAAAAGCTTTGTCCCTGACGATTTTTACCAAACTTAGCGCCCTTCAAAACAAAAATTGGCGCCCCAAAATTACCTTCAGGAAAAAAAGAGCTTTGTCCCTGACGGTTTCTACCAAACTTGGCGCCCCTTCAGAACAAAAATTAATTGGCGCCCCAAAATTACCTTCGGGAAAAAAGAAGCTTTGTCCCTGACGGTTTCTACCAAACTTGGCGCCCAAAGGTAGGATGTTTTGTAAAGCGTTTGTAACGGCTCATCTAGTTTGGACATAAGAACGTTAATCCACATGGGTAATAAATAATAATTGTTTCTGACCGCGTCTGAAATTTGTACAAAGGAGTTCCTTTTTGCAAAGAGTTCCTCCATTTTGCAAAGAGTTCCTCCATTTTGCAAAGAGTTTCTCCTTTTTGCAAAGAGTTCCTCGGAGTTCCTCCAGAGTTCCTCGGAGTTCCTCCTGACTTCCTCCTGAGTTCCTTTGGCTTGTACAAAAGATTTCCTCGCGGTCAGCCCCTCGGTGACCCACCAAAATTTCAAATTGTATAATTAGGAGGTCTCACCCCTTAAATATGTTCATTGAGGTAAGGGTATCATCTCTGAATAATTTTTTCAGAATTTTTAAAAAAAATCTAGAGGTCGCTCACAGCTATTTTTTAAAAAGATATGTTTCTTTAGCTTTTTTATTTATTTTTTTTAAGGCACGGTATAAAGGGATAGTAAATGGATAACCTCAAAAAAATCAGAATGTTTTCTTTCAAAATGGCGGAGCAGTGCCCTTTTAAGTTTGAAAATGCACTACATTGCTTCATTTTAGGCGTAATGACAGGCACAAAAAAAAAATTCATTGACTTAAAATATTGTGCGTTTAGCCCACATAAAAACCACTATAATTTTTTTATTGAATATACGGAGTATCCAGAAAAAAATAAATTATAAATTTTTTTTGACATTTTTGAGAGATAAATGCGGTTTTTAGACCATTTAGTTTTAATTTTTAAGGGTTTTTGTCTTTAAATAAATTCCGAAATATAAATACATCAAATCTGTAGTATTTTTCTCAATTGCCGAGACAGGTCCGATTGTTCTTGTTTGTTAGGGTAATGCCGTTGAGGCTGAATAAAATGTAATAAATTTCAAAAAGTCTCGTCAAAAAGAATTTTTTGGGGTTTTCCTAAAGTTAGCTAAGTTGGACTTTTGATCCTACATGCCTCAACGAATAAAGAGAGACCCTGTATATTTTAGTACTGTTAGAACAATATATAAAAGGGTTAATAAAAAAACACCCTTTCCAATAAAATATAACTCGAACAAAATGAACCCGCATAACACAAAACAGTTCTAAGAATATTCTTAAAATAAATATTGGGAATGTTGTATGATTCTAAGAATATGCGATGTTTTACGTAGAACGTTCTTAGAAGGTTTTAAAGCATTCAATGGATACCGTATGTCTTAAAATTTTAATGCATTAATTTGTTTGTATACAGGTACAAACCTTTCTATATTTACAATACAATCTTAAATAGCTAGTCTTAATAAAATCACCAATCATTATATCTATATCTATAATTATAATCAAATAATACACTATTGGAATCACCAAAAAAAATTAAATGTATAACTTTTTATCGGCTACTGTAGAATTACAACTCCAACATGTCAAAAATGTATTGCAGAACAGCGGCAAATTCAAATAAACCTACTATCAGAACATTCTTAGAATATGCATAGCATAATTTCTAAGAACATTCTTAACAGTTTCTTAGAATATGTATCAGAAGAATGATGATAAAATTATAAGGATATGTCATGAATATGCATAGATTATGCATTTTAAGCACAAGTTTTAAGCATAATCATAGCATATCTAAGAGTATATTCTAAGAATATTCCCAATAGAATAATTAGAGAATATTCTTAGATCATTGGTGCTATTTGGGAATAAATCTACGAGTTATTATAATATATTATAATATTATAATAACTCTTAGATTTAGATTCTATAGAACCAAAATATTATTTTAAATAATAATGACAAATATTCTTAGAAAAAAATATATATAAATATATTGGACCATTCTTTATGTACAAAAATAGCTGACCTAATGAAAAGAAAATGCCAAAAAGTACCAAAGAAAAAGTACATTAAAAAATACTATGACTCACTGTATTAGGATTATAGGTGTATACATGGTATATGGTTTAAAAATATTGACCGCTCGAGCGCGCTCCTGGAAACAACATTTTTTTACATGTCAGCAGCAGAAGTATTTTAATAGCTTAAAAGCTTATATAAGTTATTAATAACAACTCTTTTCACTTTTTTGGTATCTTCTTTTCCGTATGCACATCAAAGTAGGTTTTATAGCAAAACAGCCAACATATGTTCTTCTTAGTACCTATGTGATAAATCTTAAAAAAAAAACTTTAAAGAAGAATAAATAAAGTTCATAAAAAATATACATTTCTCGTAGTGAGAACATTAATTAACCCTAGAATCATTTTATAGTAGAAATTTAGTAGAATTTGTGTGATGTCCGTTTGTTTTATAGATTTAAGTAGTCCTGGTTTTAAAAAATAGTATTTTTTAATACAATTTTTTAAGATAGTTCCATAAGATTTACTTCGTTTTTTTATTAATAATTATAATTAGTCAATCAATAATAACACTGCTCTACAAAAAATATTTTTGTTTATTTGCCGGGGAGCTTTAGTTGCGTCTGGCTATATTTAATACGCTGATTTCGGAACATTTTTCCGTTTTTCTCGATCAGCTCGTTTTTTTTTGAGATATATATCGCACAGTGGTTTTTTGCCTATAGTTGTAGTAAAAAAAGTAATTTAGGTCTATTTTTTTTGCCGTGGACTAATTTTTTTTTTAGTTGAGCTCTAAGCCTAAAAAAGCGGATTTAAAATATATTTATTCGTTTGTTTTTAATAGGCTTCTAAATTCAAAAAATTAGTTTTTTTCGCAATTTTTCGAGGGAACGAGAGCTTTCGTCGAAAAATTTACCGCGAAAACAAATATCGCGAAAATATTTCGTCGAAAAAATTACCGCGAAGTGTTTTTTTTACGCGCAAAGGATTAACAGCGATAAAAATTTAACGCGAAAAAATATTAAAGCGAAATAAAAATAGCGAAAACAATTACCACGAAAAGTTTTAATAGCGAAATGCAATTACCGCGAAAAATATATAGCGAAAGTAATAGCCGCGAAAATATTTAACGCTCAAAGCAAACTCCGCGTCTAATTTTAAATTATAAAAATACTTTTTTTTATAATACTTTTTCGTTAGCTATGCCAAGTTTAACATATTATATTACCAATTTGTTTAAAAATTTTAATATAACTAAATTGTTTGGTTTGGTTTTTAAAAATATATGTAAGTAAAATTATGATTATATTACTAATAAATATAATATAATATATAAGTAATTTCTTTATATTGGTGTTATAAGTTTAGTATTTAAAAAAACATAAATAGGATTAAATTGTTTGGTTTGGTTTGTTTGGTTTTGTTTTTGATAAAAAATAAAAATAAAACTATGATTATAAAATAAGCGTTTTATTCAAAAAATTATAATATATATCTTAAGGTTATTTTTTAATTAAAATTTATATTATTGCGCGGCGAAAGTATGCGCGATTATATTATTACGATGTAAAAGTATGCGCGATTTTTATTCTCGCGATAATAGTTTCCGCGGTAAATGTTTTCGCGGTAATAATGTTTCACGGTAATTACTTTTTCGCGGTGAAACCTTTCGCGGTTAAATCACTGCGCGGTAAATGTTTTCGCGGTAAAAGTTTCGCGGTAAATTTTTCGGCAAAGTCTCCTAGATCCTTTTTTCGATATATTTTCATAAAAATTTTATATAAATACTGAAGATACGATTCTACTTTTTATACGCAATACTGACACAAATGTGCAGTTTATAAAAATAAAAAAGTTTTAGATTTAATCCAGTGACGAAGATTTTACCGGGGGCTATCAAAACAAAAAAACACCAATTTTGAAATATTTTATTTATTTTTTGGATAGCAATACAATTAATTTATTATGAAAAACACAAAACGAAAAATTAAAAATAAACTTTTTCTCCTTGCTTTTAAACATTAAAATAACATTAAATAAACATTATATAGTTCAACATATTGTTGTTCTGCTTTCAATAACTCCCCATAAAATCTCCGGATTCAATCTAAAACATTTTTTTATTTTTACAAACCTCATATGTGTGTTAGTGTTGCTTATAAAAATCGGAGCCATATCTTTAGTATTTATTTAAAATTTTCATAAAAATATAGCAAAAAAATTCGAAAAAATATAATTTTTTGAATTTAGAAGCCTATAAAAATAAAAGAATAAAGATTTTTGAAATCTGATTTTTTTAGCTTAGAGCTCTATTATAATTATAATTAATATTAATAGACAAGCAACCCACCCCCAAAAAAAATTAATTGGAATTATTTTTTTTACTAAAATTATAAGCAAAAAAACCACTGTGCGTTATATCTCAAAAAACGAGCTGATCGAGAAAAATAAAAAAAACTTTTTTACATAAAAATCCGAATAAAAAAAAATACGTAAAGACACACTAGGTGGGTTTCTACAGAGCGGGCCAAATGTCCCCCCCTCCCTCTTAACTTTTGAACGAATTGAGATATCGACTTCAACTTTAGAACCCTTAAATAAGACAACTTAAACTATCTTTTAGCATATATTTGATACTTTCAGCTCTTAAATGTGGGCAGGGAGGCATTTATGTATTTTTTAAATTTTTTCAAACATTTTATTCTACAAAAGTCAAACAAAAATAATTATATTTTGTAGATGTAATTTTTGAATAAGTTTTTATATTCACCATCGATGCATATTATGAAGGCCTGCTTATATGGGCCTTCTTTTATCCTATATTTTTTATTTTTGTTTATGTTATCACTCGTGTTATCACCAAAATTTTTTTTGTCAACATTTTTAATTAAAAAAATATTTGTTTCCGAAGTAGTAAAAAGTTTTTTTTTCCTCATAAATTTTTTTTTCGGGGCCCGGATATGGGGGTGATGACCTTTTTTTAGTTATAAAAGGATTTTTGTGGGGGCTGGGTGAGGGTGACGAGCTTTTTTTTTTTCAAACATCAAAAATTTTCAGAAGGTAAAAGAAGGGGGTGCCCTGATTCTTGTGAGCGCCCGGGTGGAGGTAAGGGTTTTTTTTCATTAAAAATTTTCAAGAGGTAAAAAAAAATTGGCGGGCCCGGATTATTCTGGGAGGACCCGGGCGGTGGGGAAAGAAATCAGTCGGGGACCCGTAAGTTGCAACCCCGGGCCCCAATTTTCTCTCGACGGCCGTAATTAAATCATATAGATTCTCATAGAAATACTATAGATATAATATTCCATATGAATCTATATGAATCTATAGAAAAATCCTCGGAAAAATCTAACATAAACATTTTTGCGGCCTCAAAAACCCCCTGATATTACTTTTTTACTACAATATACAATTTTTAAAATTTGCCGCCGCGCCGGTTCGAATCCGCTATATCGAATTTTTAATTTTTGGCATTACAATCGGTTTTAAAGACCTCAAAAACCCCACGATATCATAGCCGGCGCAATTACTATAGACGATTGTGCCTCTCACTTGCACGCATCCTGCCTTACGAAGGTTAAAGGGTAAAGTTGAGAGCGCGCTCGGCTATAGTGAAAATTATTACCACGGCTCGGATCGAAGTAGCCATTACCGGGGGCATGCAAAAATTAGAATTTAAAAAACTCCTTTTTTAAGTAAATAGACACTTTAAACTATTGTTCACCAAGCGGAATGTCATGTCGACGCTGTTAATACTCAGTGATTCACTTGGTCATAGTCC
>OY294044.1:18051878-18132594 GCA_958510825.1 Brachypterus glaber | reverse complement strand
CGGAGGGACGACTGCGTTAATCAAACAAAAGTCGTTTTAAGGAATAGTAAAATGTTTTATATTGAAAAAAAGAGTTTTTTTAATTCTAATTTTTGCATGCCCCCGGTAATGGCTACTTCGATTCGACCTGTTTATTACTATATACAAAAATATGTATAAGAAAATTTTAAATAAAACTGGAACACAAAAGCATTAAAAACACTATTTTACAGTGCTTTTGCGCGCCAGTTTACAAACAATTTTTGATATGTTTTGTCAACGGGTAATTCTTCTGGAACAGTGATTTTTTTTTTTTGTTTTTCCACGTCAGATTTAAAGATCCGACGTCAAATGTAAGAAAAAACTCCAATGCATGTAATTATTTTAAGATCCTTATTATAAGATCATACCCAGAGGCAGGACTTATAGTATTCGTTTATAGGGGGCTCGCGAAAGTTAGAATTTTCTAAATACTATTTTTAAATTAAATTAACACTTTAAACGATATTTTGCTAACCTTTCTATCATTTCGACACTATTAATAGTACATTATTACGTACATAGTTAATTAATAATATATTATTACGTACATGGTGGCGTATCTACATTGAAACGCCATCTAAAGATGTTTTTTCACTACTAGCTTTAGAACATACCATTATTTATCATGTTTTCTGACTGAAATCAATTTTCTTTACCTATAGCAATAATAATTTATTCTCTCCTAATAGGACTAAATTTTATAAACAATTGATTTCACTTTAAATGTTTCAGTTTTGTGCAATTTTTAGTAATTAAACCCAAGAAAATAGCTTAAAATAACTTTTTATTTATTAAATATAATTTAAAAATTAAAAAAAAAACTAAATTTTTAAACTTCCGTTCAAAGTATTTATTTGAGCAAATATCACTGATCAAGGCTACTTGATTTTTATGAAAATTTCAAGAAATATAATTACTTTTAATAATTTATTTTATTATTTGAATACAAATAGTTAAATAGTGCTAGTAGTGAAAAAACTAATATATAAACTACGGTAGAGAAGACTACTATAGCCCCGCACTCTTAAATAAAATACGCTCGGCTATAAAAAATGTCTTCTCTACCTTGGTATATAATTACTATTATAAAAAGATATTAAAAATTGGTGTATTGCAAAAGGTACAGTAACAGCATCAAAATGGTGGTCAAGGTGAAGTATGGTTTAGAGTACCGAATCGGTACTACCGATTAATAAGTTAAATATATTTATGTAATAATATATTTTTAAAAATTGTAAATTATGCAAGCCCGGTAAATGAATACCAAAAGTCTGGCCTCTGATCATAACATATTATTGTGTCCAAATGTAAATATTTATATTCGAAATTTTTTATTATATTTATTCAATGTAATATAAATAAAACTTATAAATTATAGATATTTATTTAGATTTTTATTTGAAAAAATCTTTACCTTTGAACGAATGAGAAAAAACTGTTTTTAAAACAGGGACCCCTATCAAAAATCTCGCGTAAAACTTCATAAAAAAATAATATATTATATGATGTATTATGAGGTTCAGTTTACGTGGTTTAGGTCGGTTAGTGAAACCGGTTTAATGAGATTTTACGAAGGTAGTCGCGTAAAACCTCATAAAAAAATATTATACAGAGCGGTCCAAAAGTCACCCCCCCCCTCTTAACTTTTGAACGAGTTTAGATATCGACTTCAAATTTAGAACTCTTAAATAAGACAACTTAAACTATCTTTAAGCATATATTTGATACTTTTAGCTCTTAAAATGTGGGCATGGGCCACATTTTTTTTAAATGGAAAGGAGGGTCGTGTGATACATCATTTTAAAGCTTATAAAATTCTCCATTTAACTGTTTATTTTTTATTTTTTTTAAACATTTTTTTTTTGGGTTTAAAATAGGGTTGAAAATGGGTATTTTTGTCAAAATTTCTCTAAAAAATCCAAACAATTTTTTAAAAATGCCTAATTTCATAATGAAAAAAAGTAAATTATACTTTTAAACTAATTTTAGTTGACATAAATAAAAATTAACAAAAAAAAACTCAAAAATTTATATTTTTAGCACAAAAAACTGAAAAATCAAAACCTTAAAAAACATGTTTAAAAATTTAAAAAATGTATGGTTATATAGAAAATTTTAAAGGCTTTAAAATGATGTATCACACGACCCCCCTTTCTGTTTAAAAAAAATCCCCCCATGCCCCCCTGCTCACATTTTAAGAGATAAAAGTATCAAATATATGCTTAAAGATAGTTTAAGTTGTCTTATTTAAGAGTTCTAAATTTGAAATTTATATCTCAACTCGTTCAAAAGTTAAGAGGGGGAGATGACTTTTGGACCGCACTGTATGTATGAGGTATTATGAAGTTCAGTTTACGTGGTTTAGGTCGGTTAGTGAAACCGGTTTGGTATTACGTAACGCAAAATTTAGCCATTTTTGCTCCCGTGTTTTAACCAAAAACCACTCTGAGATAATATCCGTAACCAGTTAACCGAAAACCGGTTATTGCCTATGGTTTTCTCTCTATTTTTTTTTTGTTTAGAGGAAAAAGGAAAAAGTCCAAACGAATCCGTATCTTTCCAATAACAATGGTTCGGCGGCCGACCGTCGGCATGCCGACATAGCGACGTCGGGCCGCTGTCGGCAATTGACGGTCGTCCCGCCGTCGGCAACTGACGGTCGTCCGCCATCGGCAATTGACGGTCGTCCCGCCGTCAATAGGAGACAAGTGCCTACGGTCAATCGATGATCATTTGCCGCTCTTTTGCCGATCATATTGCCAATTTGCCGCTCTTGATTCAAGATTCAAGATTCAATGTATATTCATGCTTTAAAATTACAAATTTTTTGCACATGTCATGAAAAAAATATATATATCTATAAATAAATAATAATAAATAAGTACATAACTATTTAAAATCACATTTAGGATCACATTTAAAGTACAAAATTCACATTTAAAAATTCTTCAACTGAATAAAACGCATGTTGGATTAACAATTTTTTGATTTTTACCTTAAAAGGGGTCATGTCCATTTCCTTTAATTCATTTGGTAGTTTATTCCACATTTTAGGGCCATAATATAAAGTACCTACTTTAGATTTTTCTAATCTCTGAAAGTCTATACAGATATTACTCCTATTTCTAGTTTCATATTGGTGAGTATAATTATTGAAACTATTTCTGTTTGTTTTTACATAGATTAGGCACTCATAGATATACCTACTAGGTAAGGTAAGTATGTTTAACTCCTTAAACTTGTATTTTACATCAGCTCTGTACCCTAATCCTGACAGTACTCGGACAGCTCTCCGTTGTAACCCGAAAACTCTGTCAGCGTTTGGACAGTGCCCCCATGCCAAGAGCCCATATGTAAGTGAGCTTTGTACAAGAGCATGGTAAACCATATTGGCAGTACCCTGATCAACCACTTTTTTTTTTCTTGCCAACCATTTACCGACCATTTTAAGATCAGATCTTGCAAATTGCGACTTGCAATCTATAGGTTGCAACTTGCAATATATTAATTGCAACATAGACATTTTGCACTGCTCTAGTACAGAATTTTCCATAATCAAAGAGAAAGTCCAAACCAATTGGTCATTTTAAAATGACTTGTGCGTTGATTGTTGAAAGGAATTGATCCTTATAATGATTTATTAAATTAAAAAGTTAATGTAGTGAAAGCGCAAAAGCACTATACTGTATTTTATATTGGCTGTATGTCCGGGACATTTGTGACCACGATAACTCAATAACGCTTCTAGCTAAAGACTTAAGACTTAGAAGGGAACAAATTTTTTTTTAAAAAATTGTGTTTTGTGTTTTTTAAAGAACTGTATCTTTGTGAAAAATGGTCATATCGAAATGGAAAAAAGACATTTTAAAGCTTTAAGTTTCAGTTTTTCGATCTTTTGGCAGAAAATTTTTTTGCGCTGCACAATCACAAGAAATAGCGCGAGACAAAAATTTTCCATTTTTTTTTTCTTTTTTTTAAGGGGTTCATACAGAGTCAGATTATCCTATTGGCCGGGTGGGCCGGTTGCCCAGGGCCCACCGACCGGGGCGCCCACCCAAGACTGTTTGGGTAAAAATTTAAATATTTAAAAAATAGTAATAATGCATAAAATCATCACGACCATCGACGCTCCAAAATAGCATTTGTTATTTTTTTACTCGGGAATTGTACCTCCAAAGGGCCTATTTTAACCATTTTTGTACACAAAATCTAAAACAAAGCTTGCCATCTATAGGCGCCCAACTATAGAAAAGCGTCATACAAGAAACGCCAATTAAATCTACAAGGGGGCCCACAGGGAATCTATGTCCTATTTGATGATATTGCTTTGAAACAGCAAAAAAATATGTTTATTAAATGCAAGGGTGAAGATGAGGGGGGGGTTAATGGGGGTAATTGACCCCCCCATAGGGCAAAAATATATGTTTTTTTATTGCATTGTCCTATAAAAAAATATAAATTTGTCTATTTTTCATTTTTAATCCCAGAAAAAATATCTAAGATCTTGGTATTACACCCCCCCCCCATACAAAAAAGATTTCTATGCCCTTAATTAAATGCGCAGCTAAATCTTAAGAGGGTTCATAATTAGGCATTATAATGCATCCAGAAGGGGGCCCTGAGACCCCTATATTTACCAGTTGGGAAACTATTTTATCATAAAGTCCACATGAAAAGTTCTCTGTTCCTCCCTTGAGGAGCGCCCAGCGTCTATATAACTATAACTATAGTTTCTTTTAATTTATTATAAACTGTTTATACTTTATTTATAATCCCCTTAGAACGATAAGGGCGCAAAATGAGCAAATATGCAGGGATTTTTACAAATGGACTACAGCCATTCAAATTTGTAAAAAATTTCGCCTGCGGCGCTCAGCCTATTTTTTAATTTAAGATTGCTAAACTTAAATTTCACAATTGTAAAAATTTTCAGTTTTTGTCAAAATTTAAACTGTAACACTACTTTAAAATTAAAATAGTGTTTTTAAAAATTTTTTGCCTGATGAGCTAGGGTTTTTTTGTTTTTTTAAATTCGAGTGTAAAATTCATTTTATCAAATTTTAGATTGTAATACTGATTTAAAATTAAAACAGATCATCAAAATTGTAAAAAAAGTGCCTACGGCGCTTGGTTTGGACTTTTTGCACTAGATTCTAGCACAGAACTGAACATCTGTGGATTCTTCAGTTCTGTGGATTCTAGGGACTAATAAATCCATTCTAAGTACTATAACATTACCCAAACATGTTTAGTAACACTGGTATTAACATCACCAACACAAACATCTAAAAGTAACTATTACTTTCCGCTGTTGTCGGCTTTAGCAAACTCTCTGTAGATTACACACAAAAAAAATCGGTTACGATGACTTTGTGTTCTGTGCGATGACTCGTTCAACAATGAAGTATTAATATATTCATTTACCGGGGACAAGCAAAAAATAGAATAAAAAGAAACAATTTTTTAAATAGACATTATAAACTTTTCACTGACCTGACTGACATGTCGACGCTATTTTTACATACATTTTTTTATTTTTAAAAAATATTTCTGTAGGTATTTTTGAAAAAAGGATTTTTTTAAACAAAATAAAATTCAAAAAAACTTTATTTTTTTACAATTGTCGCCCCATTTCCTAAGGGGCTGTTCAAAAATTAGAATAGAAAAAAATGACGTCGCCTTTTGGAGGTGACGTCATTCTTGAACAGCCCCTAAAAGCCCGTCACAGTTCGTCTGAAAGGCAAAATCTTGCATGATTCCCTACGATTCCCTATCAATTTCTGATAAAAAAATATATACTAGAAAAAAATCTATGTTAGTTTTTTTTAATCAACTTTTTTAAATTTCATCTAAAAATGAAAAATATGAAAATTAAAAAAAAATCCATTTGAGGACTTTCAGAATGAAATTAACTAGTTGTCTTACAAAATATTCTACGTTGCATCCTAGACTGTTGATAGAATTATTTTATATCTCAACATTTTTGAAAAAAATGAGGTCAAATTAGAGAAAGTTTTGTTTTTTTTTTTGAAAGTTTTGAATTTTTTCACTACCTTATATTTTTGGAAGCGACAGGCAGAAATAAAATTCTGAATTTATATAAAAAATCCAGCATTAAGTAAAAACAATTTTGAAATGAAAAAAAAAATAATTTTACTTTCCCCAAGAATTCTTGCGTTAGTAAAAAAATTTCGAAAAATGTTTATTGCTTTTTTTAAGTTTCTGGACGTTTTATATCCAAAACATACATGATTTCCGTAAAAAAAATTCTGTCTGTCGGTCTATGTGTCCGGGAAATTTGTGACCACGATAACTCAAGAACGCTTGGCTAAAGTCTTCAAATTTGGAGCACAGGTTAATTAAGCAAAGTTCTAGGTTGGGATTGTTTTTGGTAAATATGGGATTGACTTCATTTTTCTCAAAAATTCCGAGTCATAGAATAATTCTATTAGGGATCGTTCAAACATTACGTAACGCTCCTAGGGGGAGGGTGGGGGTCATTTTGGAGTGTTACGCCCATGTTAATGGTATAGGAAAATAGCAATAACCAATAGATTTTTTTCTAATATACATTTTTTTTAATAGAAAACGATAAGGAATCATGCCACAGGGTCAGTTTTTGTGGACAATTTTTTTTCGTCATTTTGCGTTAAGGCAAATTTCAGACGAACTGTGCCGTCAACTCTGTAACCTTTATATTGATTGATTGATTGATTAAAAAAAACTAACCAATAAATTTTTTTCTAATATACATTTTTTTAATAGAAAACGATAAGGAATCATGCCACAGGGACAGTTTTTGTGGACAATTTTTTTTATCATTTTGCGTTAACGAAAATTTCAGACGAACTGACGGCACACTCTGTAACCTTTATAAATAGACTTGGCAACCGTGTACCAATGTTTTAGAAACACGTTGATTTTTAACATGATCATATTTTGACCAATAGAAAAGTAGTTAGCTTTCCCCATTTTTACGTTTTTATCTAACCTTCATTCTCCGGTCAGCGGTTCATTGATAGAGTCGAGTGTTCCTTTGGCGATATTCCTTTATAATTCTATTCAAGTAAGTACCTTTTTATCTAATTAGTTTTTTGTTAAATTTAACCAAAGTCCAAACCTAGTTTTAATGAACGTATTTTATTTATCTGTTTTAGAATCATTTATTTATTTTTAATCAGATACAGAACCGGCTTAAGAATCCATTATAAAGCCATACCTAACTGTAAATTTACATTTTTTATATTATTATACTATTCACAGCGCCTGCGCTAGAATAGTATTATACGGTAGTTTCGGATTTTCAAAAATCGTCCTGGATACTTTGTTTCATGAAAAAATAAGTACATAACTTTTTTTTTCCGTCTGTCCGTCCGATGTCACGTTTTTTGTGGACACGATAACTCAAAAACGAATATTCCGATCGACTTGAAACTTTTAGGAAAAATCAAATTCTATGAGGGGAAGATGCCTGTTGTTTTTGAAAGTAATCCCCCCAAAAACAAAAAAGTTATGGATGGTTAAACTTCTTTTTAAAATGAAAAAACTGTCATTTTCAATTTTTTTTTTCAATTTTTTTTTCGATTTTCGCAAAAAGAAAAATAAAAAAACTATTTATTTTTTTTTTTTTAACTTTCGAATTTTTTTTTATTTTTTTTGAAGTTTTTTTTCGTTTTTTTTTTAAGTATCTGGAAAAATGCAATATACTATATACTGTGAATAGTATATAATGGAATGCGTAGCATTACACAACTTCACGGCATGTTTAATATTAACCCATTCCGCTCCACTTATGGATATTTGTAGGTATAGCAAAATATACCACAATATCCACAGTTATTTACGGGATTTTCCATATACGTTTTAATCTGGTGTGGGGACCTGTACCTTGAAAAACCGGCTGGAGCGGAAGGGGTTAATAGTAAAATAATATACAGGGTGTCTCAACGAAGCCGACTCGGTCGATATATAGTAAACTATCCACTTTAGAGAAAAACTTTAAAGGGGCCCAATTATTTTAAAAACCGCTAAACGGATCTATAAAGTATCTTATATCATTTTACGCAGAATTTTATCCTACATTTAATGAGTGAATAAAAAATATAGCATTCCATTTAAAAAAATTGAGTTTTTTATGTTTGAAAATCCAAAATTTTGAATATTTTTTTTTGAACGCCCTGTATAAAATGTTTAATTTTTTGCACATAATTAGATACGCCCTTTAGAGATAAGCTTGCAAAATTTCATTAATTTTTGACAAAAAATAAAGAAGTTGGAGAAGAATATAATATTAAAATAGAGGTATTTTTGTGACAAGTAAGATGGCATAATAAAAAATATACCATTCTATTTAAAAAAATTAAGTCCGATGTTACCCACCCTAGGAGGACTATCCTGTATATTTCAAAATATTTTTAGAATGTGCCTTTTTTATTATTATAGAACTTTTCCCTTTAAAGTTTTTCTCTAAAGTGGATACTTTACTATATATCGACCGAGTCGGCTTCGTTTAGACACCCTTTATAATACAGTACTTTCTACTAGATGGATCTAGAGGCATCTGTACAAATAAAACAGCCGCACACAATAAATCAAGAATGAATTATCCGATTGATTCGAAATTTACAGGAAAATTAAAGTTCTATGACCCCCTTTTTTTTAGAAAATAACCCCAAAAATTAATGTTATCGTTAAAATTTTAAAAACATCGAAAAAAGCTAAAGAAAACATCGGATTGACGTATTTTTTTTAGGAAAAATTACTTTTATCCAACACCTTCACAAAAACACTTGTTTTCAGCACTATTTTAAATGTCAAAAGTGAGTTTTTTTCCACTAGTGACTAAAAAATTTTTCACCCACTCTTTTACGTACAGCTTTTGATCTCACCCAAAATTACTTACATACCCTATTAATTAAGTATTATAACTATTCTATAAATAGAAGCACGTTAACTAAATCATAAAAATTAAAGAAAACCCCAAATAATTCTTTAGTTTTTGAATAAAATACTTTTTTTTATTAAAAATTCTGTCATCACCGCGTCCATTTTAACGTTTGTAAGAAATGTAAAACTAGCAATTGTTTATTTTTAATAGGCATACTTATTATTTTAGTATTAAGAAAACTTAATCTTAATATTTTTGACATAATTTTTCGCAAAATTATAGATTTTTATTTAAAAATAAAAGGTGTTAGATAAAATTAAATTCTCAACTCGTGTATTAAGTGATTTTATCCACTTAAGAATATCAGCCCACTCGGCCTGACAACCTCGTGGATAAAATGCTACAATACACTAGATAAGAAAATAACTATTATTATAAGGGTAAATCCTACCAATTTAAAAGAAAAAAATCTTTAAAAAATTATAGAAGTGGGTGTAACATTTAAGAACACATAAAAAAGAGAAGAAAAAGTGTGATAAACTCTAAATTTTCAGAAACGATTGCTATATCAAATTGAATTATCACCGACGTACGGATAAGCGAGCTGTTTTTCGTTCATGACATAACATTAATTAAACACTGATTAGAAGCTACCGCGGTGCACCGGTCCCCCCTCTAGAACCGAGCAACGCCAGTGTATGTATCTTTAAAAAAAACTAAAAACCATGACAAAAGATGACTAGCTAGCAATCGCCCGAGGTATGATTATCACAGATCCTGGAAAAAGTCTATTAATAAAACAAAAAGTTTAAATAGGCGCTACTTTTTTAATACAGTATATAAAATAAAGTATATAAAGTACCTATATAAGTATATAAAGTACATACGCCCACGAGATCAAAGCAAATTTAATTTTTTTGTAATATTAATAAAGTGGTTATATTTTTGAATAATAATTTAGAAGCTGCAAGAAAAACGTTTAAATTTGTAAAACAAGGGTGCATACAGGGTTATTTAGAAATAGGGTCATTAGTTTTAAGGGGTGATCCTACAAAGGAAAATATGAAAAAAGTTCCTGTATACAGTATGTCCAATAAATGATGTCATTAATTTTAAAGGGTGATTCTACATAGCAAAATCTGAAAAAAAGGTCCTATAAACTTTGTGTGAATTAAAAAAAAAATCTTTTTAGTAAAAAAAGATGACCACTTTTTCGGACATACAAAACACTATGGGGCATGCCTAATCGACTCATAAAAAAAAAATTGTTTTGTCAAAAAAAATAAATAAAATGATTAAAACCTACAGTAAGTACAGTAAGCCAACAAAACACTTGAATATTTTTTTCCCGCTATGTAAAACTAAACTAAAAAAAAAACATGTAAATCTTGGAGAAAATAGGAAAAAATGGGAAATATTTACAGTTACTTTTTTTATTTTCAACTAACTAACCATCAAAAAATTACATTTAATGACCAGGTATCTCATTAAGTATAATTTCGTTTTCCATTTGTCTGTAATTACATGACTGTTAATCTTCGCAGTTAGGCAAAGAGAAAAAGTCCAAACTGCTCAAATCGATACCCCCAATCAACAAAGCCGTAACTCATATATTGTCATTTTTCACGACAGCTAAATTTCTAAAATATTTTTTGTTAATTAAGTGTGGGTAAATGATTGAAGTGGAAAAGGAATTCATGTGATACATCATTTGAAAGCTTATAAAATTCTCTATTTAACTGTTTAAGTATTTATTGTTTATTTACTGTTTGTTTCTGATAATATTCAAGTTTAGAATTTCTTACTTTAGTGATTTTAAGTAAACTTTTGCTTAAAGTGGACTGTGGAGAAACCTGAGTAGTACCACCATGTGTGTCTTTTTTCAAGGCGTTTACCTATGAGTATAACTCAAAATGGGTCTAACTTGAGTTACATCCTTGTTGCTTGGGAGTGTCGAAATGCGAGTAACCTCGCGCACTGAGGGTTCCGCACTCAGCATATTTTTTTTTTTTATACGACCTAGTTAGTAGTTAGTGCCTATTTTCCACCCGTTGCCTATAAAAACGGTTGGGAAGTGACAATCAGCTGATTTTACATATCTGCTGTCAGAAAATTAGTAAACATCAAATAAAAACTCTCAAATTGACAATTTTAAGATAATTTTTGCGTTTTTTTTGGATGTTTAGGTTAGGTCGTAGGAAAAATAGTATACGCACCTTGACGAATTGCAGTGAAATGGTTTGCGTCGGACGCAAACCATTTCGATGCACATCGAGTGTTTTTGCACTCTCGTGCACTAAAAACTTTTCGCGTACTCGGTTCATAATATACTATTTCCTACGACCTAGTTAGTACTAATTTACAATTTAGTAGTAATTTACAATTTTTTTTATTTTTAACAGACTTTTCTTTCCTATATATATATGAAATGTTTATATACAGCGAGGCCTTTGCCCCTAGCACTTTTCATTATTTCGATCGACATGATGATTTGTACTAAACTGATTATTAATCAGCGATTTATACAAATCAATCGATATAAATTAAAAAAAAAACACACACAAAAGCCCAAACACAGATATATGGCTACATTTAGTAAACGTTCCACTTTATCAATAAAAATACAAACCAAAACTAAACTGTCATCAATCCCTCGGAAATACCCTTACATAAAATAAAAATAATGTTTAAAAAATGGCGCGGTTTCGCTGTAAAAGTCATACGCGGTAAAGACCGTTCGCGGTAATGGACTGTGCGGTAATGGTCTTCGCGGTAAAGGACATGCACGGTAATGGCTTGTCGCGGTAATGGCGATCGCACAGTTCATGCGCGGTAATGGTCTTCGCGGTTATTTTTTCGCTGTAAAGTCCGGCGCCCAGCCTCACGGAGCCAAAATAGTCCCGTTTTACGGTACCAAGCTCGTCCTCTTTTGTGCTCAAGGAAAAATAAATTCTAACTGCATAGATTATATAAAGAACTTTCACTTTCGGGTTTAGACCGTGTTAATGGATTTTCACTTTCCGACGTTTCGTCTCTTACTACTAGAGACATCTTCAGGGATTAATCTGAAACTAAGTTTCGAATCAACTTGTGTCACTATTTATGACGAGTTGTGGTTATTCACCCGTGACGAGCTTTTTCCTATCAAAGGCTTCCATATTGCAGGTAAGTGGTAACCAGTGTCCCGATTGATATTGTTAGGATGCTTGATGATTTCTATCGATTCCCGTATCTTCCTTGGCATTTTTCTGTTTTCTGTTAATATTTGTTTTGTTTCAGACAAATTGATTTTATGACCTGTTTCATGTACATGTTCGGCTACTGCTGATAAGGAAATTTGTTTCTTTCTTATATTGCGCTCATGCTCTTGAAGTCTTGTAGAAATTTTTCTCTTAGTTTCACCTATGTAAACCGTACCACAGGAGCAGGGTATTTTATATACGCCTTCTGAACTCAGGGGTATTTTGTCTTTTGTTGAAGTCAAACATTGACCTAATTTTTGGTTGGACCGAAATATAGGCTTAATATTTGACTTCTTCAAAAGTTTACCTATTTTATCCGTGATACCGCTTACATAGGGAAGTATAACTTGTGTCTGTCTGTCATTGTCACTATTGTCCTGTTGTTTGGGTCTGGGATTTCTGTATTTGTATATGGTCTTATTATTGTCTTTTTTGGTATAACCGTTCATGGTCAAGGCTTTGGTTAGTTTAAGGAGTTCTGGGTCTAGGGAATTCTTGTCTGAAATCATGAAAGCCCTATGAACAAGTGAATTAACTACCGAGCGTTTTTGAGAGGGATGGTGATGTGAAAATGCGTTTAGGTATCTGTCAGTGTGGGTTTTCTTCCTGTATACCGAGTGTCCTATTGAGCCATTTTCCGTTTTGTAAACCAAAACGTCCAAAAAGGGAAGTGATCCGTTGTTCTCAATTTCCATCGTAAACCGTATAGATTTATGTTGGGAATTGAGGTGATTTAGAAAACCTTGAAGGCTTTCCATGCCATGGGGCCAAATAGCATAGACATCGTCTACGTATCTGCGCCAAATTTTAGGTTTTAATGGAAATGACTCAATAGCTTTTTTCTCGAAATATTCCATGAAAGCATTGGCCGCAGGGGGTGATAATGGGGATCCCATTGCGGCGCCTGACACTTGTTCATAGAACTCTCCCTGTATCAGAAAATATGTAGATGTCAGACAAGCTTCAAATAATTTACATAACTTAGGGTCAAGATTTCCAGTTGTAAGTAGGTCTCGTATAATATTTATTGTATCGGGAACGGGAACGTTAGTAAATAGAGATTCTACGTCGAAACTAACCATTATGTCCGAGGGGTCCAGGGTCACTGTCGATAAGGTTTGTACAAAGTGTGTGGAATTTTTTACATAAGACCTCGTTTTTCCAACTAACTGATTTAAGATTTGGGCAAGGTGTTTGGCAAGTTTATACGTAGGGGAACCTATTGTGCTGACAATTGGTCTAAGAGGGGCACCGTCCTTGTGAATTTTAGGTAAACCATATAATTTTGGAAAGTGAAAATCCATTAACACGGTCTAAACCCGAAAGTGAAAGTTCTTTATATCTTAATGGCCGTGAAAGCTTAAAATCTAAAATGCATAGATTATACTATGAAATGCGAAGCATTGGCAGAGATATGTTCTTTTCATAACTGTATGTCAGGTCGACCGTAGAAAATATTAGACCTTACACAGTTATAAAAAACTGGTCATACAGAAAACTACAGTTACCTACGCCATTAGGTATTATTTTTAAAAGAATATGAAAAGCACTAAAATAAATTTTATGTATGAAATTATTTCATTGAAATACAAATTTAAGTAGGTATGGGTGATTCTACGAATACTGAGTAATTTGATGTCCTTAGAAATAAAATTATATTTTTCTACGACTGCTTTAGAATGTAAGCAAATACACACACTTTTCAAACACAGAATGAATCCATTCTAGCTCTCGATACGGTATGAATATTTCGTATCAAGTGTTAGAATGAGCACATGTAGTGCCAAAAAGAATTAATAATTTTATTAATGCTGTACCATTTACTGTGAATAGTATATAATGGAATGCGTAGCTTTTCACATCTTCACGGCTTGTTTTTACAAGGCGTAAAGACCCCAATTTACCTTTGTGAGATTGTTTTTGTTTTTTGTTGTTTGGTGTTGGGGTAGCGTTGGTTTACGTTAACGTTGGTTTTGTGCCTGTTTTTTTGTTGTAAAAAATTGGTTTTGATTTAGAATAATACACCGAAAAACGGCTAGACCTCTACTACGCATGCGCAGCTCGGTGCGGGTAGCTATAACTCAAGTATCATTTACAATTACTTTTTTACCCAAAATTCAGTTTAGATCAGAGGCAATAATTACAGAGGCAATAACACTGCTCTACAAAACAAGATTTTTTTTATTTGCCGGGAAGCTTTTAGTTGCGTCTGGTTATATTTAATGCGCTGATTTCGGAACCTTTTTTAGTTTTTCTCGATCAGCTCGTTTTTTTGAGGTATAGCGCACAGTGGGTTTTTTGCCTATAGTTGTAGTAAAAATTTAGGTCTAATTATTTTTTTTTGCCTTGGATTGATACTCTATCAGTGGGGCACTAAGCCAAAAAATGCAGATTTAAAATATCTTTATTGATTTGTTTTTAATAGGCTTCTAAGTTAAAAAAAAATAGTTTTTTTCGCATTTTTTCGATATATTTTGATAAAATTTTTATATAAATACTAAAGATACGACTGTAATTTTTATACGCAATACTAACACATCTATACGGTTTATAAAAATAAAAAAAGTTTTAGATTTAATCCAGTGACGAAGATTTTACCGGGGGATATCGAAAAAAAAACATTTTGAAATATTTTATTTTTTGGACTTTTTTATTTTTACAAATATCACATGCGTGTTAGTGTTGTATATAAAAATTAGAGCCATATCTTTAGTATTTATAATAAATTTTCATGAAAATATAGCGAAAAAATACAAAAAAATGTAATTTTTTGAATTTAGAAGCATATAAAAAAGAAACGAATAAAGATATTTAAAATCCGGTTTTTTTGGCTTAGAGCCCTATTAATAGAGAACCAATTCACCGCAAAATAAAAATTAATTGAACTTTAATTATTTTTTTTTACTACAACTATAAGCAAAAAACCACTGTGCGTTATATCTCAAAAAAAAAAACGAACTGATCGAGAAAACGAAAAAAGGTTCCTAAATCAGCGCATCAAATATAGCCAGATGCAACTAAAATGGTGTCGACAAATTTTTGAGTGTTGAGCCGTGTAATTATTTTCTCCCTTATGAGTTATAACCAGTCATCGGCGAATTTCCAGTTCTCGCATAGGCGCCGCGTCGATTCTATTGTTGACGCGAGGTTTTAAATATTTACATTTTTATTTTCTTCGAAAAACACCGATATATTTACATATTTATAGTTAATATGTATATTCAATATTGTTGTGTGTAACAAATTAGTCGTCAAATGTTTCGATTTAGTGACCTTTATAAAAATTTCCCTCATAATTCTGCAAAATTATTCCGTAAGCCTATGTTTCTGTGTTTATTTTCAACGTTGATGAGTCATAACTGAATTTATTCCGATTAATGGTTATAACATACTAAAATCTTTTTTTTAGGACAAAAAGCGAATAAATTTCAATTTTAAAGTTTATTATAAACCTATAATAGGTATTTTATGATAAAATAATTTATATTTAATATCAATTTTTGTAACTACCTGTTTTCACCGATGTTAAAGGCTATTGTTAACAATTAACATAAAAAATGCATTATAAACTTAAAAGCTATACCTAATTTCTATTTGCGTAATGAATAATAAGTTTTTAAAGGTGTGATATACAAATTAAATGCTTTTAACCTTTGGACGATGATAAAATTGCCTACATTAGGTGAATTAGATTATTAGCTTTTTATCATACTTCTCGCAGTTCCATATCAGATCGCGACAGAGGGTTTACATCACATAGGTAGAGAAGCTATAGTGCACACCCATGGGTATTAGATATATCTTTACACAGACAAAAACACATTAGGTGTGTAAAATTTAGTCCGCCATTTTTTACCTTTTAAACGTCAAAAATTGTAAACAAAAACAAAACCTCAAAAAGGTTTTTCACATTTTTACAAAACAAGTCATTTGTAAGTAAAAATTTTTAACACTATAAATAAAATAAAACTATAAAGACACGCAGATACCACAAACAACGCCACAAACAAAATATCACCAATTATTCGATTTCATAACAAAATAACAGAGTGCAGCGTTGTCGGACCTCCTACCCATGTAAATTTACGTTTGCTTGCATTTAAACGATTTGAATGTAAATTTATGCTGTCTTTGAGTGTTCTTATTAAAATTTGTAGCAAAATATTGGAAATTTATTGGTTTCTATACTTAAAAATTATACACTTGAAACGTAGAACCGCCATTTTTACCGTTTAGATGTCAATTTTCTATTGTTATTACGCAGCGCAGAACCCTGCGCAAACGTTTATTTCCTCTATATATTCTCTACCTATGTGGTTTACATGTACATAATTAAAAAAAATGCACCAATGTGCGGTATCTACAATTCTAAACAACTTTCAAAATGCCTATCCCTCCGTCTGTATATTACGTTTATTGTCCGCGCAAGACTTCGAAAAAAAATACTTTTGAAAAGTGGCGCCCTCTGTAACATTTTATTTATGAATGATTTTTTGTTTTAATTTGTAGTTATTGTGCCAACAAAAAAAGTGACAGATAGACAGACGGATAGACGGATTTTTTCAAATATATTCAGAATTTAATAAAAAGTATATAATAATATAAATATATTATTATACCCCAAAAAAAAATATATATATATTTTCTTGTCTGGGGGAGTTCCTGACGATTTTGTAAATTTGAAAACTATCGTATCATACTCTATATTATTATTATAACGAAGCACTATGGTCCAGGCGATAGATAAAAATGGCATTAATTCGGCTGTTTACGCTACAGGTATAAAAATTGTTGTAGGGAGGTAATTTAGAATGCTAAAACCGAATATGGCATTATAGCCTCTATAGTAGTTCAATTTATTTATTATTTATTTATTTATAATCAATAAAGTTTTACTTTAAACTGGTAATGTACTTTTTTGGGTTGCTTAAATTCCATTTGACAATAAAACTAAGAAATATAAAATGGCGTATTCAAAATGGCGTCAATAACCACTGAAATCTATTCAATATTGACAAACATTACAGCAAACATGCAGTATTGCCACAAATTTCAATCTCAATGGTACATGTGAATAGGCCTGAATGTCAAACTTTGAACTTTTTTTATTTTTTTGCACATAAATATATATTTTTGATTACGGCTTTGTCTAATTTTTATTGTTGTATCGATTTTTAATTATTATCAATTACTTACATACCAAATTTTATGTTTCTACGACCTCCCGTTTGAAAAATATACATGTACAGGTCTGCGATCTTGTTTTTTGGTTTTGTTGATTTTTGTTTTTACCCCTTAAAACCGAATATTAAGTTTCTACGACCTCCAGTTAAAAAAATTTCACTTTGACAGGTTATAAGGTTACAATGTCAAACTAAAATCAACCAAACCAAAAAACAAGATGGCGGACCTGTCAAAGTGACATTTTTTTAACTGGAGGTCGTAGAATGTATACATACTAAATTTCGAGTTTTACGACCTCTCGTTCGAAAACTGTAAGATAAATGCATAGTACCTTTTTTTTAATATTCAGCTGTGCATTATTTTACGTTTTATTTTTTTTTCTTGGCAAAACCAAAAATTCGACAAAAAGCCACCACTTTTTAAGAAACGGCATACCTTAAGGTACAATTTGGTGTAAAAAAATCTAAAAAATCCTGTGGAACTTCGGGGAACTTTTAAACGAAAATATTTCATTTGGTTTAGACTAAAGAAATAGCCTAAGAATTAAGTACACAAATTTCTTTTTATATATATTATTACGGTAAATTATAGTTCATGGGAGATTTAGCTCAGTGGTCAATGGCATCGATATAGCCTGACACTGATCTAATGATCGTGAGTTCAAACCTCACTGGCGCCGATTGCCTTTTTCAGTTAATTAATAATTGAAATTTGGCGAAGGCGTACTCCCTAGATATATTGGTTCGAAAGTCAATTAAAGCCGGTGGTTCCCTCTACTACTAGCCCACACAAGTCCTGGACTTAGGGGATGCTTAATTAAGTAGAAAACAAACAAACAAACAATATAATTATGTAAGTCTACAACAAAAAGAAGGGAAGGTACAACTATTGGGTAAGAGAATATACAGTTTACAAAACGAAAAAAACGAAATTTTTAAAATAATTTTTAAGTTTGAATAAGTCTCAGGCATAAAGTACTCAATAAATTTATTTCATATTTATGCCAAACATAGTTGAACTATCCGTAATTATAAAGACATAGTTTTTAACTCTTAGTTAAAAAGTCGAATTAGTTCCAAAAAGAAGGGCCGGACCATAGTATAATGAATACATCGAGAATTTTACATTTATTTTTTTCAGTTATTTTTGAAACATACTGTGCTGTATTTTACATAAAATTAAATTACCAAAAGTGACATACAGAAAAATTCATATAGAAATCAAAACGAGGTTATTTTAAAATGCCCGATTTTTTGGAATCCGAAAATTGCTTCCTTTCTCTCATAATATCCCATAAAGCACACTTTTTACGATGGATATCCCCAGGATATACTTTTGTTACTAAACGGGAATTTGCAACTTTCCCAGGATATACTTTTGTTACTTAACGGGAAGTCGAGCCACTTCCGAACCCGTATATCCCATGAATATACCTCGTACATCCCAAAAGTCCTTCGTTTGTCCCGAAAGGACATCCCTGGGACATTACCTCGGGACGAAGGACATACCTTATCCTTGGGATATACGGGCAGTATATCCTCAGGACATACCTTTTGGGATATCCTTGGGATATACGACCAATGACCCAGGACATGCGACATTAAAAGGACAATGAGAGGATATCCGGTGGATATTGTGTGCTATATGGGATGTACCTATGTCATATTATGACGTTTATTGTGAATGGATTAATAATAATAATAATTATAATATAGACAGAACGTACCGCACTATGGTTACCCACAAAACATTTTTTGTCGGTATACACAATACTTGTTGGTTTGTGAGACAGTTGTACAAATGCGTTATAACGTTATAACGCATTTCTGTCGTGGTTGCTAAGCAACGATCAACTGCAGATGACGTCAGAGTAAAAATGGTGCCTCGGGCGAAAATAATTGTCAAAATCCATTTAAAATGTTATAAACATGATTTTTTAGTTTTAGCGGTTTTAATATCGCAAAATTCCAAAAATTCCAAACAAATTTAAATTATTTTTTTTTAATTAAAGTAAAAACTCATTATGAAGATGCAATTGTAAACAAAATAAAAAAAAATTTAAACATTAATTATTTTTTTCTAGATATGTCTTTAGACGATAAATTCAACAAAGCTGCTGAAGATGTTAAAAATTTGAAAAGCAAACCATCAAACGATGATTTGTTGGAATTGTATGCCTATTTCAAACAAGGATCCGTTGGCGACTGCAATACAGGTAACATTTCCAGGCCACCCACTTGTCATAAAATGTCATAAAATGACCCAATTTGCCCTAAGATCGTCATAAAATAAAATTACTGTCATAAAAGTCATAAAATTTCATAAAAATAATCATACTTTATAGGTACTTTAGAGGGACCTGGAAGAGAAACCTTTTTTTTTCTGACGTTTAGTTGGTTTGGATGTAGAAGGTAGAAAGGCCCCTTAAACGAAATGAGTTGAAACGTAAATTTCCGTAAATTAATTTGTTTTTTTTTTAATAAATTTTACCAAGTTGTCTTAAGTCTATTAAGTATAACATTTTATTCTCTAGCAAGAAAATAAAGAATACGTGCAAGGACCGGCCTATTGCCCATATCGTAAAAATTGGCATATAGAGGCTTCCAAGGTCGCTGAAACCGCTTCTGGTCCAAAACCACCACCCCTCGGAGTGGTGGTCTGTCCGGTAATTCTTGTGGGCACGATAACTCAAAAATGCTTTGAGGTAAATTTGGTATATACCTTTCCTTCCAGAAGTTCTCGGTTGGAATTCTTTTGGGTAAAAATCGGGATGGGGCAAATGGGCAAATAACCTATTTTTAAAAGGGTTATATCTAAAGAAAGGGATGTTAAAGGCGGGCCCTAATTTAGAGGGAAGCTTCCCCGGGACCCGGGTTCGAGGAGTTCCGACGTCGACAGTTTATTTTAGTTTATACTTTATTTGATGAGTAAATATGCGGGTCCTTTCTAAGTGGACCATAGACCTTCAAATTCGTAAAAATTTTCGCTTTCGCACTAGGGCTTTTAACGAGGCTTTTAATTTTTTTTACAGTATTAAATTAACAATTAACAGCGGCGCTAACTTAGTTCATGGAGGGCTGACGATCGTTTTTTTGTCGTCACTTTTCAAGTTTGTAAAACTTAACGTTAAATTAAAAAAAAAATCGCTTGAGGTGCTAGAGCTTTCTTGCATTTTTATGACACTTTGAATTGCACACTATTTTAAAATTGAAATACACCATAAAATTCCCTGGGGCTTCGACTGGCTCGGTCCGGCCCTGGCTAAAGATAGAGTGCTGTAGAATAAAGATTTAAAATGGAAGATTTTCGCTTTTTTGTCCAAATATTTTTTCATAAAATTTGTCATAAAATGCCTAAAATTGTCATAAAATCGTAAAAAAAATCTGAAAAATTTCGGTGGGAGCCCTGCATTTCATTAAATTTTATTTATACGAAAACGGGATTTTCCGTATGAAGAGCTTTATAATAATTCGGGTAACTACACGGATAAAATGTTTATTTTTTCTGATCTTAAAATGTGATTGGCGTCTATACAATATTAGAACAATTTTATCCGTGTTGCGCACAAACTGCAATACTACCGATATGCACTCATGTACAGGGTGGGCCAAAAAAAAACCGGCCACTTTTTAAACCCTTATAACTTGTATGGCTTTTGACCGACCTATACAAAGTTTGGAATGAATATTCTCAAAATATGTAAGATTCGGTAGATAATTTTAATTATTTAAAATATTACGATATTATATTTTTCAGCTTTTTCTAAAGGGGTTATTTTAAAGCCGTGGGGATTAGAGCAAAATGTACAATTTAAAAAATTTTTGTCTTTATTATGTTAAGTGGTCTTTCTTCAGTAGGTGGGTATGTTTAAATTTTAATTTAAAATTATATATTTTTTTTAATCCTATTTTTCTGAAAGGCTACAGATTGCATTAAATTTAATTTTACGATAAAAAACTGATTAAGTAGGCGTGTTATTTATCTGATACCTATTAAAAAATAATCTGTCAATTTCAACACTATTTAAAATGACCAAAAATATGAATGGTAGATGTATATTTGAAAGAAAAAAAGAAAAAGGATAATATTTTCATTACAAATAAATTAAATTATTTTAAACACTGTTTTAATTTCAATTGAACAATATAAAACCAAATATTTATGGTACAGGATCCTGGTTAGCTATTTGCACTAATAATTCCATTTCTTTTTTTATTGATTATCTTTAAAATACATACTCACAGTGCAGTTTTTAATGCTAATTCGTGATTTTTAATAATTTTCAATTTGACAGATTATTTTTTGGACGTGTCAAAATTAATTTTAGCTGAATAACAGCCTACTTAGTAACTGGGCTTTTATGATATTTGCTGCTATCTAGATATCTGTACCCTTCATAAAAAAATTATATAAAAAATAAAATACAGCTTTAAATTAAAAGAAAAACATACATAAATATTAAAGAAAGACCACTTAACATAATGAAAACGAACTTTTTTTAAAATATAGGTACATTTTGCTCTAATCCCCACGTCTTTCAAATAACCCCTTTATAAAGAGCTTTATTACTGAAAAGTATTATATTTTAAATAAATTAAATTATCTACCGAATCTTACAGGTTTTGAGCATAAGTTATAACGATTTAAGAAGTGACCGTTTTTTTTTGCCACCCTGTATAATTCACAGCGCGTAAGCACCGTAGTTTCGAAATTCTCAAAATCGGCAAGAAACTACTTGTCATGAAAAAATAAGAAGCTGTGAAAATGTCTGTCTGTCTGTCCGTCCGTTCATCTGTCCGTCCGATGTCACGATTTTTGTACACGATAACTCGAGAACAAATTATCCGATCGACTGGAAGTTTTCAGGAAAATTTAAGTTCTATGTCCTATTGTTTTTGAAAATAATCCCCTCAAAAACAAAACAGTTATTTACAAAAAAAATTTTTTTCAATATTTCGTTATTCGTTAAATGTTTTTATATATTTTTTTTTGAAAAAGCTTTTTTTTAATACTTAAAAAAATGATTTTTTTTTTGAAAACTTTTTTTTTAATTTATTTGGAAAAATGAAATATATTATTTACTGTGAAATGCTCGTAACATTACATACGATTACATATTAATATGAACATATCTTAATATATTATGTTTTAAGATATTTTATCCATGGCCGTGATTAATAGGCCTATTAATCACGGGTCTGTAAAAATAAACCATTTAAACTCCAAAACAGCCGTGGATAAAGTATAGTATTCTACTCGTGTATAATCAGCCTATCGGCTCGTGTCCCAAAATTCACCCTCATTGATTAATAGCAAATATTATACACTTAAATAATTACTATTCATGGATTGTTTTTTTTTTTGTAATATTAAATTACCCTTTGGAATATTTTCTACAGGTTTCAAAGAGGAAATTACGGAACCATAAAGGATTTTTGTCGCATTTTCTAGTGGTTCCACGAACAAAATTTCCTTTGAATTGTAGGAATTTTAAGGAAATTTCCTGTGTGTACTACATGTAAATTTCCAGATAATTTAGGCTGGGAATATGTAGGAAATTTACTACTCGTTCCGTATGAAAAATGACCTCGCAGAACCGTGTAAGGACTTTTTTTTTCGCTTTTACTAGTGTTTCCGTACATAATATTTCCTTCAAATTATGGGAATCCATAGGAAACAATGTGGGATTTAAGGGGTGGTTTCAGGGAAGTTCCGAGGGGAGGGTTGGTTGAGGCTGATCGAGGGGAGTATTGCGAAATTTCGTAACGAGAAATTGCCACAATAAATAAACTATTTCATTAATTTCAGACCGCCCTGGTATGTTGGACTTGAAAGGAAAAGCCAAATGGGACGCTTGGAATAGCAAAAAGGGAACCTCTGCCAACGAAGCCAAGGAAAAATACATCGCAAAAGTTGAGAGTTTGATTGCCTCAATAGGACTGAACTAAATAACTTACTAACCCAAAAGTGATATTTTTATAGCATACTCTATAGACCATGGTACATCACATTTTTAAAACTGGAGTATTTATGTTTACAATATAAAAAATTGTTTATGTACAATTTTATAGCTTTTTAGTTTTTATTATATTTAAAAAAAGCTGGCTTTTCTCATATTTTATATTTATTTTTTAAAAATATGATTTTTTATGATTACTAAATACACAGAATAAAAATATATACTAGTTTTACTTACATTCTGGGGGGTTAAATAGTAAAAATGGCGTAATGAAATTAATAATAGATATTTGCGATACAACTGAGTTAACAGCATCATTAAGATACGCGTGTGGAAGTTGCACAGCGAGTGCGTGAGGTTAACTCACGTGTATAGTACAATATTTTATCTACGCCTGTAAGTTGAGAAGGTCAGAAGCCCAGGCTTTTGACACCCCCAGCACCTTAATTTTAGTTAAGAACTGTGGTATCGGGGAAATCGTTGGAGTGTCAAAAATGGAGTGGTAATGGTTTTGACCAAAAAAATGTTGTTTTTAGAAAGATATTAACAAAAGCATAAAATGTACCATTTCGTGCCCTTTTCCAGGGTGTACAGACAAAATAATGCTTATCTCGCTTTAGCCCTTATTGTTTATCGAAACCGGACATCAATCCTTTCGTAATGTTGCAGAGGTTCGATTTTGGGTCCTAAATTCCGCCTAGAGCCTAATTATTTCAGAGTAGCATTGGTCGTCAACCCCAGATATTACTACGTTAATTCTAAGGTGTATAGACAGACTATATATAGTCGATAGTCAAGGAAGAGATTTTTTGCAAAAAGCACCCCGAAACTCGAAATTTTGGTGTAGTTCTACCCACCGGCGGATTTAGGAGGGGGGGGGGGGCAAAATAAAAAAGTGGTCTGTTCTTTTACAACCACATATGTACCCTTATGTATTTTTTCCGCTGAATCCGAATCACCCAAGGATTTTGACATAACCTAAAAATTTTGCTAAAATTTACCTTATTTTTGATAAAAGAGTTTATTAATGATTGAAACGATCCAACTGTGCTATTTATACGTATTTAAGGGCGCTAAATCTGCAATTAAAATTGACCAAACACGTCAGGGTTTCGTCACCTCAAAATGACCTAATGGAGATTTCTCCCGTTAGATTAGACAGGGACAAAAGTTCTACCCAAAAAGGATAGAAGACATACATACACTTCCACCCAACCAAACAAATTCTGTATTTGTTCTTTGTTGAACAAATACAATATTTACTTGGCCGGGCAAAAAGTGTAACTATATTATTTTTATTAAAGAAATTACTGGCGCCATCTAAATTTTAGTAGTATTATCTTATTCTACAGATTCACATTAGCTATGTTCGTTCGTGCCGCTCACTGCTACACTTTCCGGCCAACCAAATAAATACTGCATTTGTTGTATGAAAAGCAAATACAGTATTTATTTGGTTGGCTGGAAAGAGTAGACGTCTTTTGTTTCATAATTCTAGTTGTAGAGAGCTCCATTTCAGATAAACGAGTATATTATAAATTCAAATTATGCTATGTACAGGGTGTCCGGTAATTCGCGTCGGAGCGGAAAACAATACTCATCTGCCAGTGAAAACTGTCTCTTCAAAAGATTAAAGTTCTATCTTGAACGGTTACTGATATAAGAACATTTAGTTTTGACCAATACCAGAAGATGTTAAATACACCTAAAAACGTTAATAAATAACTCATTACGATGTTATGGAAACATACCTGAACTTTAAGGTAAGTGTTTTGATTGTTGCTATGGAAATTTATAATGAAGTTTATGAGTATTTTTTTTAAAGAAACTGCCAAAAAACATTTTTACAAATAGAGAATATTCTGAAATGGTTATTTTATATGGACAATGTGGCAGAATGCAGAAAACGTATTAAGTAATGTACCCCGAAAGAATTCATCCCACCCCCTTGTTTTTAACGGCTGCACAACATTTGAGGGAAACAGTTAACGTGTTACTGGATAGAAAATAAATTGGTGGAGTGCTGATTACAGTTAGGACTCCGGAGGTAGAAGAGGCAATAGGTACTGAAAACATTCGACAATGACCCAGATGCTAGTGTAAGGGAAATTGCAAGGAATCTCAACCTTAGACCAGAGACTATTTCTGCTTAGACGCACCACCGTAAATACCGTTATAAAAAAAGATAATTGGCATCCCTACCACTATATTCGCATACAAAATTTATTGCCCAAAGACTAGGCTCCCAGAATGAAGTTTTGCAGATGGATCAACGAACAGCCAAATGTTCAAAACTGCGAATCATATTGTTTTCGAATTAGTGCACTTTTGGGAGAAATAGTATTTTCAACTGAAGAAACTATCATTTTTATGCTCAGGAGAATCCTCGTGCAATGATTTCCAGGATTTCCGGGCGGTTTTCAGTAAATCTTTGGGCGGGAATACTTGTAAATCGATTGGTACCCAATTTATATTATTATTAAAGAATACAATTTGTTTTTGTGTTTTTAAGGGCCACTTGCACCAACTGTTGGCCTGGGCTAAATCGAGTTTAAGTTAAAAATGCTGCGGTCTGATTGGTCGGCCGTCAATTTAATCCAAGTTTAAAGTTAAACCATCATTGGTGCAAGTGGCCCTAATTGGTTTAATTTTTTACCTCATAGAATAGATAAAATATTTAAACAATAAACTGGTGTTTCACATAACATCTTTTTTGTAATTTTTGCATAAACACTAAACCAGTGGAATTTAGGTTGGGTAAAACCCATTTTTTGTATTTATTGAACTTTTTTTTGTATTATTTTATAAGGAATTAATTTATTTTATTATAAATCCTTTACTTTTAACTGGGTTTCTACATTTTCAGATTTTCTTAATTTTCTGCATTAATCCAGCGATAAACAAATAGTGAATATCCTTTTCTTGTTTCTGCATACCTTTTTTTATTATTTTTATATTAAATATTACATTTTAACTATACTAAAAGCCATAATATTATAAAGAAATAACTCAAAACTGATTTTTACAAATTCCTAATTTGACATTAGTGTCAAAGTGGCTTTTATTTTATCGGTATGGCTGCTTAAGCAGCCATACTAATTAGTAACGAATTATGCACTTCTCTCACGTTTTCAGGTTATTTAACACTTTCTGATATTTTCGCAAAGAAAATATTCTTATCTCAGTATTCGTTCAAGATGGAACTTTAATTTTTTTGTGTAGTTTTTTTCATTGGTAGAAGATTCTATGCCCAGTCCGCACAAATTCATGGCAGGTACATAACCACTGTTCTATGTGATGTTGCAGCCATGTTATTTTTATAGTCCATGTACAGTCCTTGGACTTTAACAATTCCGCCTCAAATTATGTATCAGGTACATAACATGTAACATATCAGCTACATACCAGGTACATAACATATTATATAACATTTGCAATATGGATGAGAGGTATCAGCCATGTCGTTTTTATACTCCTTGATATGTAGCAGAAACATACCAAATACATCATAAGTTATCCCTTGCCATATGGATGAGAGGTCTTTAATACATTAAAATTATATGGGTGATATGTAACATGGATGTTATAATGTCCGTTTAAATTCCCCCGGCAAATATAAACTTCCAATTTCGAATAGGTAAATGATACACAAATATGAAATACATATTTGTGTGCCACTTACCTATTCGAAATCTAAAGTCGATATCTACAGGGTCCGGTCGAAGTCTTAATTTCGTTTATTTTGCAAAAATAAAAATATATCTTAAACTGACACTCGGTTGTCCTGCTAGGTATACACACAAAAAAATTAAAACTATATATTACATATTCTGAATAAAATATATTTTAAAAAAGGTAACTGTTTGTACATTTTTTTTAAAAACGTAAAATAAATAAACCTATTCTGAAAAAAAAATATATTTAAAATTAAAAAAAAAAACGTAATAATGCATTTTTCGAGGGGTAAATCTCATACGAACTCGCGTACACCAAATTTTGCATTACCCAAGATTTGACAAGATTTCGCGAGAGTTGGCAAGATTTCGCAGGATTTTGAAATATTTTGGGGGATTTCGCAAGATTTCTCGCAAAGTCTAAAAAAAAACTAAATAATTTTACATTTTCAAGTATAATATACTTAGTATATATATATTATACGTTTTTGCGTAAATTACACAAAAAAAAATTCATTTAAAATCTCTAAGAATAAAATAAATACAGCGCCACACAAAAAAAATGGATCTTCGAAGGACTCGACTAGTCAATTCCTATATATTTTGAGCCGCTGAATGCGAATGTGAGGTCGAAATTTAAAAGTTTTTAAAAAGACCTCAAAAAACCTAGCGAAAGAGTACAAAAAGGATGTTTTTTTGAGTTTATTTTGAAAATGGGACCCAATTTTTAAACTCCGACTCGGATTAAGCGGCAGACAGACTAGACGAGTCTGTCGGAGATCCAACTTTAGTTTGTGTAACTGTGATATTAATAAAACATTTTTTACAACTTTTTTCACCAATATTACCGCGTCCCACTGAAATATGACATAAGTAGTACTTCTGGTGTACCACACCTATAATATGGATGCTTTTGTTTCGGCAGTTTAAGAGTTACAATATTATGTTAACCTATGCTACTGAGAGTAGCCGGGGAGGGAACGTTCAAGTATTATGTAACGCAAATTGTGCCAAAATTCATACACTTCATACCCCGGCTCTCGCGTTATTATAGATTATAGAGATTTCATATTTTGCCTACCCCCCTAATAGGGGGTGTGTTAGGGGGGGTAGCCAAAATATGAAATCTCTACAGCCTTAAATAATGCGAAAACCGGGGTATGAAGTGTATGAATTTTGGTACAATTTGCGTTACATAATATTTGAACGTTCCCTGATGGTACCGTGTAAAAAATACCGAGAGTCGCCGGTGACTCTCATGATAGCCAACGTGTTAAATTATTTAAGATTTCGGGAATTTCGCAAGATTTCGCGAGGGTGGTACACAAGATTTCGCAGGAGATTTAGCTCGCAAAATACATTTAGAACAAGTTTTAGTTTTCTTCAGCCTTTTACATTAAGGATCCCAACTCCTTGAGGATAAATAAATAAAAAAAGTATATCTCTTTTTCATCAAAGTTGTCACATAGAACCTGATAATTCTCAGCAAACAGCTTACCCATAAATATAGATTAACATACCACAATGACTTCAAATGTTCTCCATTTATTTTATCTATCCGTTTTTATAGGTAATAGGTACCTTTTTTTTGCAATTAATTGGGAAACATTTTTTGTGTTGGGATACATCATCCATCCCATGGGATGGAATCTCACTGACGTCATCATTTCCAATAAATGACACAACTGCATATTCCAATTTACTAAAAAAGTATAATCCATTATAATTTGAAATCTTATTTTGAGGTTAATTTTAAAAAAAGTATTACGATTATGTAGATTATAAAACTTGTATAAACTAATAATTAGTTTTATTACTAACCTATCATAAAACACTCTCCAAAAAATAGCTTTTGCAACACAAAAATTAACAACAACAACAAACACTATTCCGTTAATTATGACGCCATACTCTACTACTAGATTGCTTGGCGGGAACTTCAAAATTCTAATTTCTATTTCCAAGAAATCACAATGTGATGTCATCTCTGATTTCTGTATTTTACAAGATATTACATAATTATAATTATAGTTATACCATGAATGCGGATAGGCGTATTCAACGATTATGGGAATTTGTAGATTTCCAAAATAAGTTTAAAAAAGTAAATTTGATTTAACCAATAAGAAGAATAATAACTTATTTGTGAGTTTTATCCGAGTCGAACCAAACTGAAGTTTTAAACAAGCAATATTAAAAAAAATCATAAAAAATGAAAAAAAATTGTTTTTTTTTTTTAAAGATCTTTTTTGAAAAACGAAAAATTATTGAAAAAAATATAAATTAAATTTTTCAAAAAAAGTTTTCAAAAAAACTAAATTTTTTTTCAAAATTTTTAATATTTTTTGTTTTTGTAGAATTGATTTTTATAATAAAAGTAATTTTTCCTTAAAAAATTACGTTAATCGGAATATTTTTTCAGCTTTTTTCGATTTTTTTTTAAAACTTTATCCCTCCATAAATTTTTTGTTTTTGGTGGGATTACTTTCAAAAATAATAGGGATCTTCACCTCGGATTTTTCCTGAAAATTTCAAGTCGACCGGATTATTATTATTAACCTGTACATACGGTCACCATATTATGGTTAATTCATAACATTTTATGTATCTGGTATGTTCTCATACCATATATATGATATATAACATGCAATATTGCATGTTATGTATCATACATATGTATGTTACATCTTATGTAATATGGCACATGTAACTTAAAAAATCTTTCTGTTATAGGGCATGTTATGTAGCATACATATGTATGTTACGTCTCATGTAATATGGCACTTGTTACCTAAACAATCTTTCTTTGTGATGTTGCATCCATGTATGTGCGGACTGGGTGGTTTCACGCTCCAACGCGAGTTACCGGACACCCTGTATACGTATTTTGTGGCGTTGTTACCAAATTCGAGGTCCGAATCGGCCGATCACCCTAGGATTTTAAATACGAGGCAAAAAACACGTAAAAACAGACCAAAATAGGGTTTAAAAAGAAGAATTTAAAAGTGCCATAAATGATTTCGATGTATTTTTTTTCGCTGAATCCGAATCCGCGCAGCTAAAAGCTGCTGAAAACCACCCAGCAAACATTGGTTCGTACGCCGGCATTTGGCCAAACATTTCAATTTTTTTGCGTATTTTTGCGTTTTATGTCGATATAAATCAATTTCGAGCAAAAAAAAATTTTCGATTGGTCGTCCTGTCCGATAACCTAAGAACGCTTTAAGCTAGGGACTTTTTTAAATTTGCCATACAGGTATGTTACCAAAAGTTCTCGCTCGGGATTGTTTTAAAAATTGCTGTATAGGGGTTTTTAAGCTTGCTGAAATTGAATCTGATAATAAAAATTTTAACTCCACCCCCTGGCGGGGGGTATTTTTCTTGAAAACTGATATATTAGGGTTTTTGAGGTTGCTAAAAGTGAGTATGATAATAAAAAAAATCCACTGCTGGCCCCCTGAGGGGCAGGGGGTAGTTTTCGTGAAAATTGGTATATTGAGGTTTCTGAAAGTGAATCTGATAACAAAAAAAATCTTACTCCACTCCCTAAGGGCCGGGGGATAGTTTTCTTGAAAATTATATATTCGGGGTTTTGAGGTTGGTTGAACTGAATCTTAAAATATTTTTTTCCAAAACAACCCCCTCAGGGACGGGGGTAGTTTTCATAAAAATTGGTAAATTTGTGTTTTTAAGGTTGCTGAAAGTAAATCTGATAATAAAAAATCTATTTCAAGCGCGGAGGTGTAAAATGGGAAAGCTCTTTTACTGGTCAGTGTATTTTTTGTTGTGTCTATTAATTTTATCTTTTTGTTTTAAACAAAATACGGAAAACGGTTTGATTACCGCACATCAAATTACATAAATAATTAAATTATTATTATTTAAAATAATATTATTTTATTAATGATTGATAAACCCAAATGAAGTTAAATCATTTTTCGCATACACCATTTTTTTAAATAAAAAAAAATGTTTAGAACCACTGCAATTATTCAGCACTGTTGCCAACTTCAACTAAGACGAACGAAGTGGCATAACCTATAAATTTTAAACGACTAATAAATTTGAAAAATCAGCTATAAAATAAACATTTCCAAGTTTTACTGTTATGATATGCAACGAAAGCTATTTTTTCAGGTTAACCAGATATCAAATAGAGGTTTTAGTTTTGATATATTTAAAAATAGCAGGAGAAAAAAATACTTCGCTAGAAAACTTGTAGGGTAAGTTTGAAAATGATATGGTAAATATTCGTTAAATTTCTTTTTATACGAAATTTTAATATTAACAAAGATAGCTATTGTATAATTATCAACGAACTAACAACTCTTCTCTCTCTCTAGAATACGCATACCGTTAATATAAAGTATCGCCAACATCTCAGTTTGTTTGTAAACAAATTGTAGGTATATTCAGGCCTGAACAATAACAATTACTTGTAACTGTTATTGTTGTCTCTGTTAGAACAAAGCTGTGTGAGTAAGACAGACAATTGTATATGTTGGCTACATTTTTGTCAGTTTTTACAAATGAAATGCCTATTCTAGAGAGAAGAGTTATTAGTTTGTTGATAATGATTCAATATTAATGAATCTTTATGCCTGTTTTCACAAGACCTAACTACCATAGATATTACTAAAATACTTTAATAGAAGAATTACTTAACAAGCTGCAGCATGTCTTATGGCGATCTTACTAAAACCTTATAAATTTGATAGCTTGCTGTTGTTTCCCTTCCAAATTCAGATAATATTTAATAAAACACTACTGTATTAAAAAAAATAACATTTTTCTTTTGTAGATTTTCCAATGAACAAATGTATTCAGTTGTATCTGATGTTAAAAACTATTATAATTTTGTACCTTTTTGTATAAAGTCTACAATACTTAAAGAATGTAAAGATGAACTGGAAGCAAATTTAGAAGTTGGATTTCCTCCAATATATGAAAATTATACTTCGAATGTATCTCTAGTTAAACCTTCTATGGTACAAGCAATCTGTAGGGATGGGACATTATTTAATTACCTTGAAACAACATGGAAATTTTCCCAGGGTTTGCAATCGAATCCACAATCATGTATTATAGATTTTTACATAAAGTTTGAATTTAGATCTTTGTTACATTCTCATGTAGCTACAATATTCTTTGATAATTTAGTTGCACAAATGGAAAAAGCTTTCATAAATGAGGCCAAAAATAGATTTGGGAAGGAATCAGTACCTACACATGAACTAGGTAAAATTTCATAATAAAAACAGACTTTTGTAATTTTATTAGGTAGTGATAATTTATTTGTTTCTTGTAAATTTATTAGGTAGGTTTAGTGATAATTTATTTGTTTGTTGTATACAGGGTGATCTCTAACTGGCATGCCAAAATTTAAGAGGTAATTCTGCATTCAAAAATATCAAAAAAAGTTCCTTTAACGGTTGGTCTACTAATGAGCCCTAAGGGAGCTATGGCCCTTTAGAATTGTAATAAAAATGGTACCCTTTAAGCTAGAGTGACAAGCTTTTGCATGTATACTAGTATTAATAAGGGCAATAAGTTTATGTTAATTTATTTTTTTGAATTTATCCAGAGGTGTCCCTAGACAGAAAAATGTATTAGGCTTAACACATTTTTGCCCTAAACTTTTTTGTGTACTTTTTTTGGATTTTTTGTAAAAAATATGGATTCCTTGAGTAAAAATACATAAAAAATGTCATATAGTGTAACTGTAGGAGCAAATGTTTAAAAAAAAATGCAATTAAAAGGAAGTAACATTTTGTGCCACCAAAAATGTTACTTTTTAAAAGGTTATTACTCCTTTAATATTAAATTTAGGTATTTTGTTGAAGAATACTTTTTTGCTCTGTTTTAAATGAAGAATGACCCTGCAGCATTAAAATTTTATTGATGCTTTTTTTTTTCCTCATTCAATGTCATATTCAAAGGGCCGTAGCTCCCTTAGGGCTCATTTTTGGACCAAGCTTTATAGAAACTTTTTTTCATATTTTTGGATGTAGAACCACCTCTTAAATTTTGGCATGGCAGTTACTGATCACCCTGTATATTATTAAATAAAAAATGTATTTTATTACATCAGAGTTTTATTCTTAAATTAAACATATTTACAATGTATATTGGTAAAATTTTATTTATCCTTAAGATTAAATAATAATTTCAGTATCACCTAATTCTTCATCTGAAGGTAATGTAATTTTAGCTGGATCAATAAAATTACGATCTATAACGGGTAAACCTTTCATTTCTCTATGTTTAAGCTGTAAGAAGGCTTCACGTTGAGCCCAGTCTCTCAGGTTGTAGTCTGGCATATAAGATAATACGTAACCACCAAATACAAGACATAATGTAACAGAAGCAAACATTATGGAGTGCATGGCATTACGATCTGCCTCTTTGGTTGTATGGTCATACCCATAACTGACCCAATTTTTGTTTACAACAGTTTTGGTTTCTGTTTTTGTCAACTCTGCTGCTATGGTTTCATTATTCTTTTTTGATGTTGATACCAATCTTTTGTTAAAGGCAGGTAATACTTTTCGTAAAACTGACCTCTGCAAAACGATAAAACCAGCCATTTTTGATTAAAATCACTGAAATTTACGACTTTAACATTAAATAAAAAAACTTTTGAGGTTAGGTGGCGTTATGTCACGTAACACTGCTGCCAACTTACAGAAACCAGCACTAGATTTCAAACCAGAGCCCGCGTTTTTTTAGAAGCGCCTAAATGCAGCTCTCTGTGCAGGAGTTTGTTTTGGCCTTTTCTTAGTTTGGGCATATTTTTTTTAATGCGGGGGGCTTGGTTAACGTTGGTTTGGCGTCTGTTTGGTGTTTTTTTATGTTGTAAAAAAATGTTTTTTATTTAAAATAACATACTGAAAAACTGTCAGCCCATGCGCATTAAGAGCTGCACATAGGCGCTCCTGTTTTTTTTAACTTAAAATTCACAAAATGATAAATAACATAAATATTTTATAGAAAAGGATTTTATTTACCTGTATAAATAGTAGAAAACAAACTTAAAAGTATTAAAACAAATATCACTGAAAAATAAAAATTATTTTCTTCTTCTCCCTGCTTGCATACACATCCTGGAAAGTAAGCCTGACATTTGCAATAGAGTACACATGCCATCAACAATTTTTTGATGAGTTAATCCAATTTCCTATAATAAAATACAAAAAAATATTGACAAAAAAGTTTTTGGCAAAAACATGTTTTTTATTAAACACAGCCTCTGTTACAGAGGTAGTGTGAAACCCCATATTATATGGGCCATATATTTAATATTTATACAAACCGTTGTACCTAGAAAAACCGAACAGTTCTTCCGAAGAAATTCGAAAGCATTTTAAAATTAAGAACTCAACTTTAAAGTTTAAACCAAACCAATGAACTAATAGTTATTAGTTCGCTGAACCAAAAAGGTGGTCAGCCTATGCAACTAGTTATACATTTGTACGTCTGCTACTTAGGCAACTTGACAAACATATAAATGTATACTCAGTTGCTTAACATAGCTAAAGGCCTATCCAGAAGCTTGCATAAGAACATAAGAATGCGATGCCGATATTGATATGCGAGCTTGTGGATATGCCCTAAGCAATAATACCGGCACAAAAAAAGAACACATACAGGGTAATTGGAAGTCTATAGATATTTATTATAATATCTATACCACGACCCCCTTTCTGCCAATATACGGCGGCTTCAACTGTGGCCATATTTAAAAGTTCACAAACATTTTACGAGTTGGCTCTACTGGAAGGCGAATTCCGTGCACTATAGAATTATAGGTTTGTTTTTCTTCTCGAAAATCTCAGGTTTGAACTGGTTTGGAACATGCTCAACTGATTGGGGTGCTCTGAGACATTTTTTTGGTGGGCAGGACAAATATATTTCAACTAAAGATTGAGAAATTACCACTCTAAAAAAAGCTTTACCCCTAGCAGAAAATTTTGATGACTAAAATACAGAAATATTAAAAAATAGGTTCATTAGTTTTAAATAGTTATTCTACAAAGGAAAATATAACAAAAAGTTCCTATAAATATATGTCTAAAAATGCGTTTTAAGGGAGCTAAGCCCCTTTAAAAGTCGCTAAAAAATCGGTTTTTATTTAACAACTCAGGAATCCTTTGAGATACAGCAGCAAGGTTTTTAATGTGAACTAATATTAATAAGGCCCATCTTGGTATGTTATTTTTATGTACTTATTTTAAACAGGAGCGTGCGAAACGGGAGGGCCTTATTTAAAAATAATTGTGTGCCTGGACTATAATAGTTGTGTGAAAATATTGGTACCAAAGTTCTGAACTGTTAAATCTCTGAAAATTAAGTTTTGAGAAAAAGCGATTTTAAACTTATTAAGATTTGTTTAATTATAACTCACAAATATAAAAAAAACTTTTTATTTTCACTTGATCATATTTCAATAAAAAAAAACTAAAAAAAAGATAAACAGAAAAAAGTTTGGAGCAAATAGTGATAAGGCCATCCACCCCATTGTGCACGCCTTTGGTTAACATTACATAAAAATAAGATAATGTGCCTTATGCGCCATCCAGAGGTTCGTATAACTATAATAACCATATGATGCCGTGACTTGATGTGTCGTCATCTCTCTAGTGCTTAAAACCATATGTTTATGGTTATGCGAGCCTGTAGATGCCGCCTTATCAAGTTTGGATCACGTGCAAAACATTGTTGCTTCAAAGTGATCGTTAGTAACTAACTGTTAACTAACTATTATTAAATAAAAAACAATGTTTCGTCCGTTTTAAAGTGGATTGGCTCATTTTCAGACATATTTAAAGGAATGATGGAATCACCCCTAAAACTATTATTTCAAAAACAAACCAAAATATAATAAAGTGTATAAGTACTTATTTACACCAAATGTGAACGAAAAATAATAATAAAAAAAAAACGAAAATTTCAAATACCTACCTTAATAAATGCCAGTTTTAAAGGCTCATCAATGTCCATGTTTTTGCAGACTTTAAAAATGTTTTTTATGATATCTTCAGCTGCATATCCCAAGTCCCACAAATGAGTAACAATCTAAAAAGATAGTCAGATTAAAGAAATACTTAAATGTTAAAATGATTTAAAACGCAAAATAAAATATTGCTGTTAACAAAAGAATACTACCCCTGCTTAGGTTCGTTAAAAAAAAAAATAAAAAGAATTTTTTTTTAAAAACATTTCTTTTTTCGAAGAATGAAATTTTTTTAATAAAATAAGCTAATATAAAGTTATTAAATTTTTCGCTTTAATAGGAGTTTTTTGAGTTAAAACACATTATTATTATTATTATTATTATTATTATTATTATTATTATTATTATTATTATTATTATTATTATTATTATTATTATTATTATTATTATTATTATTATTATTATACTCTTTGCAGTCTCATGACTAGAAGAGTATACTAATTATATGATAGTGTTCAAATTTCCAAAAACATAAAAAAACCCGCAGACTAAAAATTTCTATACATATCCGTCCGTCCGTCTGCCTGTGTCGCGTTTTTTGCTAAAACGATAATTCAAGAACGAAATATACTATCGATCTCAATTTTTTTTACGGAAAAATCAAGTTGTATGAGAGGAAGGACCCTATTGTTTTTGAAAAAAAAACCTTTAAAACAAGAAAGTTATAGTGGCGTAATTTTTGCAAGAATTAAAAAAATAGAGGAAGTCCAGATTTTTACAATACCTACATGTATTACTTTAATTGATAGAAATATTCATAATTTGAAATTCAACAAAAAAAGTTACAGAGGCGCAAAAAAATATTAAAAAATAGAATAAAAAGTCCTATAAACTTCTAAATTTTTTTAGAAAACATTAGGGGGAGTTTGGCACCATTCGTACACAGTACACATTCGTACATCTTATCTTACGTGTAAATCAAAAGGTTTTATTACGCGCATTTGCGTCCGCACATGGCTCTTTTCGTACCAGATCTACCAGAGAGTGGTAGGCGTCGTTATGGTAAGTAGTCAAAATTATGTTTTAATAATAAATTAGAAAGTATTATACTTGAATCTTGATTATTGTTACAAAATATAAATAACTGCATAAGGAGCAGATTCATAAAGTGTCAAAGTATATTCGTACCGGTCTGTATAGATGTGCCTCCTTCAGACTCATCTTCAGAAAAACTTTACCGACGGGCCGTCACTGGGCCATCACACGGGTTGATGGCCCAGTGATGTCCCGTCGGTAATGTGTTGCTGCCTATATAAATTTGATGTTATTTTTTTTAGAATCATGGTAAATATGAGAAAAAACGTACAAGAAGTGGCGCGGTAGACGAAAACTCGATGAAAGTAGCTTTAAAAGGGAAGGATAGAAGGGAAGTTCCGACCAGCAATCAACCACTCGAATTTAATTTAAATTTAAAATTGTAATGTTGTTTTTTGTTAATTGTACGTTTTTTTCCATTAACGTGATAATAACTCGGATAATAATAAGCAACACACACATTTAAATTTTCTTAAATATATCTTTTCTTGTTTGGATTTTTCTATAGCTAAGTAAATGTTAGTTGATGGAAAAAAAATTGAATTAAAAATATTTGAAAGATTTTACAAAGAAATCTGTAAAAACTGTATAAAGGTTCCCAAACCCCCCCTACTTACTTTAATAGAAATATTCATACAAATTTTGAAAAAGTCATAGGGGGCGTCGCGCGTGCAAGCTTAAATAAATCATAGTTTGGCAAGTATATCGAGAGAAAACGCAATATACTATCTACTGCGAAGGGTTTACTATAGAATGCGAAGCATTATATAGCGTCGCTTCCAGTTTTCCATGTGCTTTTATTTTTTTGCTTTTTTAATACACTGCCCAGTAAAAGAGCTTTCCCATTTTTCACCTCCGCCCGTAAAATGGATTTTTTATTATCAGATTCACTTTCAGCAACCATAAAAACCTTAATATACCAATTTTCACGAAAACTACCCTCTGCACCTTTAGGGGTAAAGTTAGAATTTTTTTATAATCTGGTTCAATTTCAACAACCTCAAAAAGCCCAATATAACAATTTTCACGAAAACTACCCCCCACTCCTCAGGAGGTGGATTTAGAAAAATTTTATTATCAGATTCACTTTCAGCTACCTCAAAAACCCCAATACACCAGTCTTCAGGAAAACTACCCCCACCCCTCAGGGGGTGAAATTAGAAAAAAAGTATTATCAGATTCATATTCGTTGACCCCAAAAACCCCTATATACCAATTTTGAAGAAAATATTAATAATATTGAAAAATATTTACCCCCTCACCCCCTCGGGGGTGTAATTAGAAAAGTTTTTTATCAGATTCAATTTTAGCAACCTCAAAAACCCATATATAGCAATTTTCAAATTTTTCTAAAAAAAATGTATTTTTCCCCTTGCCGCACCCCAATGTTTACCAAAAACAATCCCGAGCGAGAACTTTTGGTAACATACCTGTATGCCAAATTTCAAGTCTCTAGATTAAAGCGTTCTTAAGTTATCGTGCCCACAAGATTTCCCGGACAGAACCGATCGACCGACCGATAATTTCTTTTTTGCTCGAAATTGATTTATATCGACATAAAACGTCATGAAACGCAAAAATACACAAAAAAAAAATTGAAAATTTTTGTACGAATACAAGGCTTTCCGAAATTTTTAAAATTTCAAAATGGGAAAGCAAAAAGTACCAACCTTAACTGCTTTTCTGATATTACCATCAATACAATTTTTCAGCATATCTTTGATCAGCATTGGATGAGGTTCATCACAAACTTTAAAGACATTTTCGGAGTTTACTATTCCAAAACCATTATGGGTGGATTGTAAGTTATTTAAGGCCTGTCTCATGTCTCCCTGGGCGGTAAAAACAATGGCTTCCAGCCCGTCTTCAGTATAAGAAACCTTAAACAGTATATTATAAAATTAGTTTGCGACTAAAAATAATGAAGTAGATATTTGTATTGTTTAATTTCTTACATTGTTACAGTTTTAAACACAAAAAAAGCCGTGAAAATATTTAATGCTACGCATTTCATTATAAAGCGCGCGTGAAAAGTACGGAACACTTTGGTAGGTATGTTGAGTGGTCAAGAATGTACGAAGCAAAAAATTTGAAGGGGATAGGGAAATCTCAACACCAGTGCAGAGTAGGGATAGAAGTTGTTTCGGTAATCGTCGCGTCTGCAGTCTGCATGGTCAGTGTGAATTTATGTACGGTGGATTGTACTTCTAGAAGCTGCTGATTTTTTACGCTAACATGGATCCTGACTGTCCTATTTTTGTCATACTCCTGGATTAATAACACTAGGCAACACGGTTTCTTCCCCGATTGGAGTCATATGTTTTTTAACTAATTTTGGGTCGCTGAAACCGAATCTGGCCTCAGAATATTTCTATTACCTAAGTTTTCTGAGAAAAATAAGATAAAAATGTTAAAAAATCATTATTTTATCCCTCTTTTGTTCTAAAATCATGGGAGACAAAAATATTCCAAGGACAAATTTGGATTCGGCGACTCAATATTAGTTAAAAAATACCCAACTTAAAACATAGAAACTTTAAATTCATAGGTAGATTAAATAGGGATATTATGAAAAAAAAATATTAAAAAAAAAATGGATAATGTGACAAAACTAAGTAGGGGTGGAGGGTAAGAAGAAGGGTGCATAAGGGGACAAGCTTATCGCCACGTACTCATACTAAAAATTGTCAAATCATTACTACGAGGTCAAAAATGAACTAAAAAAATGTTACGTATTATGGTTCTTATGTAATAAAGTAACATTTTTATGAACCATTAAAAAAACAACAACAAAAATACACAATATTTTGTTTTATAAATTATTTTTAAATTTGCATAATTGCATGTACCAAAATTTAAAAAATAAGACATGCTGAATTTTTTTTAAGGTCAAATTTGGATTCTGCGCCTTTAAATTAATAAGAAAAATATATTTTTTGGGCTCGGGAAAAAAGTTTACAATGTGTACTTTAATTTTATATCTTTTTCATTTATTTACTTTTTAGGAACAAACTAAGCAAAATAAAAAAATATTTGTATAAATATTTTTGTAGAGAATTTTATAATCTACAAATTAAGTTCTATAAATTTTTTAAAAAAATTTGATAGTTTTGCCACAAATGAGCAATTAAGTAAACTCTGCACTTTCATTTTAACCTTTTTATTTTTTTTCGCGTCTTTACTCTGGCAGTAGGTTCTTGACATATAGATTTTTGATTTCCTCGTATTTTTTTTAATATACACTAAAATTTTCAAAATTCTACTCTTTTTTTAAAGATTTTGAAAAAAAAAACGTCATTATTACCTGAACTTATATCTCAAAAATAAACAAAAGTAGTATTCTTGTGCAGAAAAAATAATTTTCTTAAAATAAAAGTATTCTCAGAACATAAAAAAGAGTAAGAATATTTTTAAAACAAAACAAAAACATATTTTAAAAACATAATAATAAAATACAAGTAAAGAATACAACCTTTGCTTACCGATACTCAAATGATAAGAAATTAAAATAAAGCAAAACAAACCTTTGCGCATCTAATTTAAGCACGCCCAATGAGGGGCACTGGTGTTGAGTTCCCCTTCAAATCTTTTACTTCGTTCATTCTTGGTCACTCAACTTAACTACCATTCAAAGTGTTCCGTACTTTTCACGCGCACTGTATACTATTCACAGTGGATGGTATATTGCATTTTCCCAAATAACGCAACTTCAAAAAAAATAAATAAATAAATAAAATTGGATTAATGGATTTACTTTTATTTTTTCGCTTTTCAAAAAGATTTTTTTTTAATATTTTTTTTTTTAAGTTGTTAAAATTTTTGTAATTAATTTTTTAAGTTGCGTTATTTGGGAAAATGCAATATACCATCCACTGTGAATAGTATATAATGGAATGCGTAGCATTACCTATCTTTAGGGATTGTTTGGACTTTTTGTCTTTTTTAAAGTATCAATGTAAGAAATTAAACAATACAAATACCGAGTGTCCCAACTCTATTTACCCAGATATTTTCTTGTAAAATAAAAGAGATAATCAAGTTCTGAGAAAACCTTCTTAAGATAACTTAAAATATCTTTTAGCATATATTTATAGAATAGAATAGAATTTATTTATTGTAGTCTGATACAAATAAATGTATATTCCCAGGTAGCAAAATAACATGACATTCACGTGAAAGCCACGTTAATATGTGACATGTGATGTTAAGATTGTAGTCTCATTTAACAAGAATGTAGCATGGTGGGGATGTCCTAAGTCCGCCCCTAATAACATCACACAATGACATCCCGAAAATAACGTGTTTGTGACATCATAAATCCACATTCCTGTTATATCTAATATCTTATGGATGCCGTTACTGGTGCTTTAATATTTAAATAATATCCTGGGATATTAGATTTTTCTAAATTAAAACCATTAAAAACGCTATATCCCTATAAAAAAAATCGGATTTAAAATCAATCAGTAATTGAAACAATCACAGATTGAAACAGATAGATTCTAAATACGAAATTGCAGATTAAGCGGAGAATATATTCCTTTAATCCGTGTCCGTGGTCTTGAGAAGCCCGGCAGAGCCCCCTATCCATTGGAAATCGTATAATGTGTATACAATTTCCTTATAATAATTTACTCTATCAACATCATCTTATATCAATTTTTTTGCTTCAAACGTCGGTGAGAAGAAAAATAACATGACATTCACGTGAAAGCCACGTTAATATGTGACATGCGATATATTCACAGCGTTGCTAAATATTTGTTATTAAATAACATGGTTGTCACGTCACACGTATTACGTTGCAAATGTGATGTTAAATACATGTTATTTTTCAATATTATGTGATGTTATGATTTAGTTTAAAAATACACCCAAAAGTGATGTTAATTTCTTGTAATATAACATCCCTTGCTACCTGGGTTACATACGTCAATCTTACAAAATAACTAAGAACAAAAAGATAAAAAATAATTTAACAAAAAAAATTACAATTTAAATTAATTTAACAAGAAGTTAAAATTTGAACAAATCGATAGATACATTCAAAAACATTTAGTAAATACATTTAAAAATATTTAAATACCGTAATTTCACACAACTATAGTCCGGCCACACAACTATAGTCCAAGGCCCCCAGGGGGCAGGTGATAATTATTTTTAAATGTTTACAATTTCTTATGAAAGTTGGTGTATATGGGATATACAGCAACACGTTTTCAGTTTTTTTAAATACGCTTTTAAATATGGAATATAGGTGTGAAGCTGGACCATAGTTATGTGAATCTGGACTATTGTTGTGTGAAATTACGGTACATATAAAAACATTTAAGTACATTTTAAAAACATTTATATTCAAATTAAATGGCTTAGGGCTTATCTTTAAAGAATTCTTCTAATGTATAATATGCCTTTCTTTCGAGCATATTTCTCAAATCCTTTTTGAATGTATTCATATTATTTGTGTTTTTTATTAATTCCGGCAGTTTATTTAAAATCTTTGCGCCCATAAAACTTATTGACCTTTCGTAAAAAGCAGTTTTATGCTTTTCAATCTTAAGAACACCTTCATTTCTTGTCCTATATTGACATTTGTTAACATCTGTATAAGTGTTAAGGTTTTTTTTGGTATATAATTTTGTTTTTAATATGTAAATACAGGGAACTGTCAATATATTTTTAGAAATAAAAGTATTCTTACAGGTTTCCCTAGGTTTCAGGTCAAAAATTAATCTAACAATTCTTTTTTGTGCAATAAGAATTCGCTCCATATTTGATACTTTCAGCTCTTGAAATGTGGGCAGGGGGACATAGAGGGACTTTTTTTAAATGGAAATGGGGGTCGTGTGATCATTAAAGCCTATAAAATTTTCCATTTAACTATATATTTTTAAATTTTTGTTTGAACATTTTTTTTTGGGTTTAAAATACGGTTGAAAATGGGTATTTTTGTCAAAATTTCTCTAAAAAATCAAACTATTTTTTTTTTAAATCAACTAATTTCATGATGAAAAAAAGTAAATTATACTTTTAAACTAATTTTAACTGACATAAATAAAAAATTATGATCTTACATTTTCTTTTTCGCAAATTTGCATAGTCCTAGCAAGAACTTGCTCGTCGGAAAGTTTAGAATATCTTAAAATGGCACAACGTGATTGGATTGCTTCTATAACTTTTTCACTGTAATTGCAGGCCAGTGCGAATCTTGTAGTGTTACTGTATATTTCCATTGTACGTCTTAAGGCTTGCTGGGCACCATCAGTCATACTAAAATAACAAAAAAAAAACAAAAAATAAATTACTACAAAAAACTCACTGCCCAGTAAAAAAGATTTCCCATTTACCACCCCACGCGTGAAATGGATATTTTATTATCAGATTCACTTTTAGCAACCTCAAAAACCCTAATAAACCAATTTTACGACAATTACCCCCCGCCTATCAGGGGGTGATTTCGATTTTTTTATTATAAGATTTAGTTTTAGATACACCAATGTTGACAAAAATATTAAAAATATTTAAAAATATTTACCCCCTCACCCCCCCCCCCCCCCGGGGGTGAAGTCAATTTTTTTTTATTATCATATTCTATTTCATAAAAACACCTATACAGGGTGATTGAGAAATAAGTTTTAAGGGGCGATTCTAGGTCCAAAAATATGAAAAAAAGTTATAAAGGTTGGTCCGGAAATGATCCCTAATGGAGCTACGACCCTCCTAAGGGTACATCTGAAAAGTAGTTTTTATTTAATATCTCTGGAACCCTATAAGGAATTTTTGCACATGCCTTAACATTGATAAAGGTTATGATTTTATGTAATTTTTATTTGGTAATTTTAACCAGGGACGAGCAAAATGGGCGGGCGATTTCAACTTTTTGCCCCAAACTTTTTTATCTGTAGATTTTTTGATATTTTCTTAATGGAATATTAATCTTTGATTTTTCTGAAAAAAAATGTATTTCTTGCCATTTTCCCTCCTTCCCCACCCCAATGTATACCAAAAACAACCCCGAGCGAGAACTTTTGGTAACATACCTGTATGCCAAATTTTAAGTCTCTAGCTTAAAGTGTTCTTAAGTTAATACGACCGACCGATAATTTTTTTTTTGCTCGAAACTGATTTATATCGACATATAGCCCAATCGAAATTCAATTTTTCTGGGAATTAATTTAAACACAAGCTGTTTTTACGTTTTTCGCAAGCTGAGGGTCTATTATTTAATATATCTAAAATCTACATATATCTTCTATCTTTTTTAATATACAGGGTGTTATATGTGTTAGAGCCAAATTAACTGGTTTAGTGCAAGGCCATAGCTATAAAACTGTTTAATTTATGTAAAAAGTTATGACATTTGATATAATAACTTAAGATATAAAAAACTACTTTTTGGGGTGCGCGGACCCCTCACTTTTTACCCAGGGACGCACATGGAGGCCCTTAAAATACAAAATGATTTTTATATTGATGAAACACCTTGTATATTTTTACTATTATTGATCTAATGTTTTTTATTTTAAAAATATATAATTTTTCTATGTTAGCTTCAACCGTTTATGAGTTATTAGCGTTTTATAAAATTAATTCATTAAAAATAGAAAATTTTAAATGGTAATAAACATTTGAAGCTAACATAGATAAATTATCTATCAATAAAACAAACTTTATTTACAAACAAATATACAGTGTGTCCTATAAAAATAAAAATAGAATTTTTTTATTTTAATGATTTCTAGGGCCCCTGAGTAAACTTTTTAATTCACTCTATTACCAAATATGATATTTTATGTATGAAACATAATATAATGTACATTGTCAATGTATATACAGGGTGGCCCAACTAAAAGTTGACATGGGGATTTTTGGTGATAATAGCGTAGATATAAAGAAACGATCGGACAGGTCGATTTTAGTTTGAATGGGGACAATTTTTTACCTGTTTGCAATATAATCACGCTAACCCTCGGGCAGTGGGGTGAACAACCTCTAAAATTTAAGTTGTACGTCATTGGAAAGCCCTTTCAATTCTCTAAACAGTGGTATGCGGCTTTTAATATTTTTAAATATTCACTTAAAAGTGAACCGTTAAAAAAATGGATTTTTAATTTCGGAACTTACCCCACCCCAATGTTTACCAAAAACAATCCCGAGCGAGAACTTTTGGTAACAAACCTGTATGCCAAATTTTAAGTATCTAGCTTAAAGTGTTCTTAAGCTATCATGGATACAAGATTTCCCAGACAGAACGATCGACCGACAATTTTTTTTTGCTTGAAATTGATTTATATCGACATAAAACGTCACAAAACGCAAAAATACGCCACAATTTATTTTTAATTTTTGCACAAGTACAAGGCTTTCCGAAATTTTGAAAATTTTCAAAATGGGAAAGCAATAAAGAAGTAAAGACACCCTGGAGGAAGGGTTATGAGCTTACAAAAGTTATCACAATAATTATTAATTAAGGTTTCAGTAACCAGTGGATTTTATCAATATTTTCTGGTCAAATATTTTCTGGTCAAATAATTTGACTCAAATGCTTAAAAAGGATGTATGTATGTATTACTTGAAAGGCACTTCTAAGTACATTAGGTAAAACTTAAAAGGCACCTTAATTGTAATTTTTACCTGTCTACTTCATCCAAGATTATAATCTTATGGCGCCCTGGTGGTAAAGTAACTTTTTGCTGTGCAAACATTTTGACTTTATTACGTACAGTGTCTATTCCACGATCATTGGATGCATTCAACTCCAAAACAGCATCTTTAAAGGATGGTCCTAGGAGTATTTTTGCGAGGCAAAGAATTGTTGTGGTTTTTCCTACCCCAGGTGGGCCCTAGAAAAGATAAAGGTTATAGTAAAAATAAATGTAATAAATAAGGGATATAATAAAATAAATATATTTTTTAATTTAATTTTTAAAAAATAAAAAAATATAGATAAAAAATATCCTCTAAGGGAATTCCCCTTTGACACCCTTTTTGCCAAATACAATTCCAGCCAAGAACTTTAGGTAAGAAACCCATGACCAAATTTAAATTCTATATTTCAAAGCATTCTTTCAGTTTCAGAAACACAGACACAAAGTAACAGACAGGCTTCTTTTCATATGAAACATAAAGAAACATAAAAATATATGCTTTTCGCTTATCTGGACTTATTTTTTTTTTTTTTTTATTTAACTACACTTCTGCTCAAAAATATCGGCCCACCTAAAAAAATACACATTTTTGAATGCAAATATCTCCAAAACTATTTAATGGATTTATTCGATCTTTTTTTTATTTTGAAGCTTGAACTTTTAGCTCTTACTTACTGGAATAAAAATTGTCAAACATCTTTTTTTATACCGGCAGCAATGAAAAGTGTACAGCTATGTTTTTTTACTGCACCTTTCGATATGCGCATGGTTCGCCACTGCATATTTTTTTACAATTTAATTAATTGATTTTATAGCCTAATTAAATGGAAGTAATCTCTTTTGAAATTTTTTAATTTTCCTTTTCTCGTTTAGGAGATATAAGGTTTTTTCTAAAAATTTACATTTTTGCAAGTAACAAAAAAACTACGCAATGGATTTAATTGATTTTTTTTTTTTTATTTGAAGCTTAAATCGTAAACTTTTATTTATTTAATTTAGGTTTCTGTTGGAAACATGTTTAAACTGAGTTTACATTGCTTAAATAGTCATGTTTTTTTTACTCGATCTTTTTTGTTGCAATTTAAACACAAACTCAAATCTTTCCATAAGTTTTAAAACTTATTCTAATAGCCACACTTATTGTGACTGATTCCGTCTTTTATTTTTTATCATAAGTTTTCTCATTTAGGAGAAATTATGTTTTTTTGGTAAATAAGGACTTTTTAAGTGGTGGGCTAGTGCCACCCCTGTAACTAACTTTTTTATGATTGACAAGACTTGTCACTTATGTGACAATACTTTTTTAACTCGTTAAAATTTTATTTAATTGTATTATTTAAATGGAAACAAGTCCGGAAGTAGCTGCCCAAGCTGTAGCTCTGCTACAAGAAGGGCACAGTCAGCGTTATGTTGCTCAACAGTTAAATATTACGAGAGCAGCGGTAAGAAGAGTATTCCAACGTTTTGAGGAGACCGGTTCCTTTAGTTGACGCCAAGGAGCTGGCAGACATAGGTGCACGTCCGCTCGGGATGACCGATTTATCGAGCTTAATTCCCTGCGGAATCGTCGTCTAAATTCAGTTAATTTGAGATCACGGCTTCAAGAAACAAGAGGTGTAGCAGTAAGTAGGTCCACTATTGGTCGAAGGCTTTTTGAAAGAAACCTTTGCTCTTATAAGGCCGCAACTGGACCTAAACTCACTGCTAACCATCGTCGTACCAGGCTGCAGTTTGCAAGAAGACATTTAAACTGGGACAGAAACCAATGGGCAAAGGTTATGTTTTCTGATGAAACCAGGATATGTCTATTTGGGAATGATGCAAGACAGCGTGTCTACCGACGTCCTGGAGAACGTTATGCACAGGCCTACATTGCAGAAAAAGTTAGTTATGGTGGTGCATCGTGCATGATATGGGGAGGTATATCATTGGAAGCTAAAACTGAACCCGTTTTTATTATAAGGGAAGAACGTGGACGGCAAAGGCGAAGTCTTACAGCGGAAAGGTATGTCGAAGAAATTTTGGAAGAGCACGTCGTACCTTACGCCGGATTTATAGGCGATGACTTTATTTACATGCAAGACAATGCAAAGCCGCATACTGCAGCAAATGTCAGACGATACTTAAGAGATGTCGGTATCGACGTCTTAGAGTGGCCAGCTAATAGCCCAGATCTTAACCCAATCGAACATCTCTGGGATGAGTTAAAAAGAAGAATTCGATCAAGGAACCCAGCGCCAGCGACAATTCCAGAACTAATTATAGCAGTCGAGGAAGAATGGGAAAATATACCTCAGAATACTATAAGAAACTTAATTCTCTCTATGAGTAATAGAGTACAGGATGTACTTAGGGCTAGGGGGGGAAATACCAGATATTAATATTAGACATATCGCACCCGTTACAGAACAGTGTTATAACACAAAAAAAAACGAGCTAATCACTTTACCTCATGGGTGGCTTGGAAATAAGTGCTGGTAAATAGGAACAAATTTGATGGAAAAATAATACATATTTTTTAAAATAAACTGCTTATGGAATATATGTGGCTGGACTATAATTGTGTGGTTCTGAACTATTGTTGTGTTAAATTACGGTATGGAATATTTGTGAAAAAAAAATTGGAAAATGTACAAAAAAAGGAATGGAATTATTATTTTGAAAAGAATAGGAGTAAATGCTGCCAGGCATGGGATATACAGCTGCCTCAAACCATTTTTAAAACCTAATTCTGTATGAAAAACATTGGGAAATATGACTATAACGTCTATAATATTTATGTAGATAAATTTTAACTATAGTGTATACACATTGATAACCTAGCCTCAACCGTGTAATGTTGGTTAGTTTTAGTGTTTTGTTAAATTAAATTGAATGTTTTATTGACCATAATGTAATGTAACTAATAATAACGAAAAACAGCATTGTTGTAAAAAAACATACACGTCTAATACGTTTTTTTGTGTTTATAATTGTTATTAAATAATTTTAATAAAATTTAAAATTTGTTTATTGTTATTTTATTTGATAAAATATTTTGTTTAAAAAAAATTAAAAAGCAAAAAGTCCTTAAAAAGACGTTAGAACTTGTTTTTGGAGTACCATTAGAGATTTAAACAGTCTGTGCAAAGTTCGTTCGACATATATGCCTCAAAACGCAGTCTGAGCTGGGAACCAAAAAGTTGCTAACGCAGAAAACGTGTTAATTAAATGTATTTATTTAAGCTAAAGTTATAGAAGTGCAATAGATCTTTATATTCTATCGACGCTTTTCCGTCATATACAGTTTTACAGGGGTGGCACTAGCCCACTGATTAAAAAGTCACTTTTTCCGAAAAACTTTAATTTCTCCTAAATGAGAAGACTTATGATAAAAAATAAAAGAAGGAATCAGTCACAATAAGTGTGGCTTTTAGAATAAGTTTTAAAACTTATGGAAACATTTGAGTTTGTGGTTAAATTGCATCAAAAAAGATTGGGTAAAAAAAACATGACTATTTAAGCAATGTAAACCCAGTTTAAACATGTTTGCACCAGAAACTTAAATTAAATAAATAAAAGTTAAGGACTTAAGCTTCAAATTAAAAAATAAATCAATTAAATCCACTGTGTAGTTTTTTTGTTATTTGCAAAAATGTTTATTTTCAGAAAAAACCGTATATCTCCTAAACGAGGAAAGGAAAATTAAAAAGTTAAAAAAGAAATTACTCCCATTTAATTGGCCTATAAAATCAATTAATTAAATTGTAAAAAAATATGCAGTGGCAAACCGTGCGCATATCGAAAGAAGCAGTAAAAAAACATAGCTGTATAATTTTCATTGCTGCCGGTTTAAAAAAAGATTTTTGATAATTTTTATTCCAGTAATTAAGAGCTAAAAGTTCAAGCTTTAAAATAAAAAAAAGGTCAAATAAATCTATTGAATAGTTTTGGAGTTATTAGCATTTGAAAATGTGTATTTTTTTAGGTGGGCCGATATTTTTGAGCAGAAGTGTAGTTTAATTTTACAACAAAAATCTGTGGCTCATGCCGTCAGCGCGCCTGGATCGGCGGGGATATCATCCTATTTATTTATTTATTAGTTCTTATAGTACACAAAAATATTTTTTTTGAAATGATTAGTGAACCGCATATGCGGTTTCCTAATATTCTACAGTTTCCGTCTGCGTATGTTGATTTTGTGCTGGTTTTCTTTTTACATTTGCAGATCTTAACTATAAAACATTACAGGACCGCATATGCAATAGATTTACTATGCATTTGGAACACATTTAATAGAGGCAAACAATTACAGACAGTCAGACACTGCAAAACAACAAATAAAAACAAAACAACAAATAAAAAAAAACATGTCACAAGCTGCTTGAAGCAGTTTTTGACCAGCCAAGGTCATTCTTATCCAAAATTACTCCAAATCTGGTGAGGTATAATGATGACAAATAACTCAAGAAAGCTTTTGCTAACAAATTCTGTGGTTGAGGGGGTTAAAATTATTACATTTTGTGATAAGGGTCAAAAAACAAACAAAAAAGTATCAAAATTAAAAAAAAAATGCGTATATAGGTAAAAAAATCGGATTTAAAACAACTTACAGCTATGATAATATTAGGTACATTTCCCTGTTGTGAAAAAATTGATAATCTTGTAATTGTGTCTTGGTTTCCTACTATTTCTTTGAAGTGTTGTGGACGATATTTCTCTATCCTACAAAATAGAACAAAAAATAATCCTAAAAAATGTTAAATAGCCACAAATAATAACAATTTACCATGGCAGATTACAGTGCTTTTTGCTGCTTGTATCTTCAATACTTTTGGAACTTCCAGGTTGAACAACTTCAACGACTTCCATAGTCTCCATTTCACCGTTTTACTTTAAAAAATACTTAAATAAATCAACCCAAACAATTTTAAAAAATTTCGCTCCAAAATTCTTAAATGTTAGGTTAGAAAATACTGACATCTGTCGAAATTCCACTGCTACCACCAAAACAGAAATAAAAATGTGGATTTTTCAAAAGCACCAACATAATAACCAAAATAATGAGCATTTAAAAACGGCTTCCAGTTTTAGGAAAATACTTTGACTATTTGAGTGAAAATGCACAGAAATGTTTTTAATTTTTGTTTGTAATAAATACTCGAATTATTTTTACACTTTAAGTGCAGTAAATGATCTCCACAACTCAAAAAATACACTAAAAATTAAAAATTGTAGAAGGCCCTGTAAAATTATTGTTATCGCTTTTAAAATAGAATTATTGATTTTATATAATTCACAAGATTGTTTTTGGAAAATCTATGACAAAGCATACAAGTTTCCGCATAGTGAATGGCAGGAAAATTGATTTTTCCTACGCGAAAGAGCAACCCTCTTAACATTTTCCAGTTAAGATCCGAACGCTTCGGGTCTCTCCGTTCAGTTCGTCAATTTTCGTTTAAGGCGTTGCGTTTTGTTGATTTCTTCGCCAGTTGTGTTCTGCGGGCATGTACGTTCTCGCCGATTTTTGTTAAAAATAGTGATATCTGTGTGAAATATTAGTGTTTGTGCATAGTGAACAAACAAATAAATAATTCTTGTTGTGGTACGTATTTTGGATTTGTTTATTTGACTAAATTAACTCAAAAAATACAATTTTAAATTGAAAATTTAGCCGGCATAGGATTTTGCTGGCGAGATTTTACCCCTCGCAACGTGAAATGAATGCCCTTTCAGTTCCGTCTGAAAAGAATCATCATTTAATTACAAGCCCTGCCTTTCAGAATCAAGTTTTCAGGATGTTATTTTTAAATAAAAATACCTACTTAAATATAAACAATATAATACATTGTTATTAATATAAATTTGAATTTAAAAATAGAAACCCAAATTGTTTTGTAAATTAACAAATTGGGCATTTTAATGAGCAAAATTTAGTAGTAAGCGTAGTAATAAATGAACTTTTTGTATTAATTTATATTAACCAATGGAATCAAATTGTGGTACAGCAGCTGGTCTTTTGTTGACCACCTGCTTTTTCAATAATTTCTTGTTCGAATTGATGCCCGTATCCCAAGAACCGCTCGCACACTTTACCTGATTCAAAATAAACATAGGTATTTTACTTTCCCCATAGTAAAGTTTTGCGTAAACAAAATTCTGCTGCAAAAAAGTATACAGGGTGATTCACCTAACAGAAATCACGTGATTTTTAACGTTATTATTTAAGTTATGAAAAAAAAAAAACAGTTAATATGGAACTAATTACCTACAATTTACCCTAGACAAAAGTTTTCTAATCGTTTTTGTTTTTGAGCTAGAGCTCCACAAATGCAGTTTTTTTAGCAATACAACATTTTTAAATGCCAAAATTAAAAAATATATGTATTTTCTTTATTATATAATTGCTAAAAACTTAAATTTTCTATTAAAATTTTTAATTATAAGAAAGAAGGGTATCGTTTTAAATAGGAGTTTTGGGTTAAATAACAAAAATATGTTTTTGTTTAAAAAAGTGCAAAATGATGAAAAGAAATGATAAAAAACTGTGTTATTAGTTGATAAAAAACAAAATGAAAAAAAAAAAATAAAAACTGGAATTATTTTTTATCGTAAACCCGACAACATCGCATTATTCTTGCGCTAAATGTGAGTATCATACTGAAAAAAAGCAATATTTTTTGTTTATTTACAAAACCAACATAAATACGTTTAGGTAGAATAAAAACACTACAATATTAATTAATTCATTAATGAAATATATTTTTAAATAAATATATTTAATTATTATTAAAAGTGTAACTTTTTCATAATCTAGTTTTAAATCATATCATGGATATAAACTAATTTAACATGTTTAAAGCCAGATTAAATTACTCTTCTTGGGTAACACTGTCCCATGGAACTAGATGCTTTGGGTTATCGTTGATGCTAATGGTTTGCTTACAATGTTATTATAGTATAAATACCTCAAAATAACTCCATAAACGTACTGAAACTTAAGAAACTAGTCACATAAGTCCAGCCTAATTACACATTGAATTACAGTATATTAAATCCGTAAAAACTAATAAAACACAACAAAATATTTTAATGTTATAGTCAAGAGCAGTCAACACAACACAGACCCACTTTGGCCCCACTGTAGTACTTAATGTGCAAGGTTTTTTTTATTTTGAAGAATGACATTTGACACTTGAAGTTTCGTGCAATATTGCCAAATCGTACATTGACATAGTCAAAATTCTTAATTAAAATAATTAATTAAAGTATGTTCCGGGATAAAAAGGGCTAAAATTTTGGCTAAGTATTTATTTTTTATGTATCTATAAGCATGTAAAGTCTTATCGTTGCAGGCGATTTAGCCCAAAATGCGATACTCTCCTTTTTAAAAATGTAACTTTCTTTCAGGAATGACCTGCTAACGTAAAAAAGTAGATTGCTGTGCTCCATAAAAACAAGTCAAATTCAAGGGCGTAGATGTTTTTCTCCTATGGGAGGGACAAACCAAAAAAACTTGGCGCCCCTACAAAAACCAAATTGGCGCCCAAAAAAATACCCTCAAGAAAAAATCTTTGTCCCTGACAGTTTCTACCAAACTTGGCGCCCATGGAAGAAAAAAAAATTAAAAGCTTTGTCCCTGACGGTTTCTACCAAACTTGGCGCCCCTCTAGAAAAATAAAAAAATTGGCGCCCAACCCTATGGGGGGGGGTAATTACCCCCATTACCTCCCCCTCATCTACGCCCTTAGTCAAATTTAACATCTATGATTTAAATTAGATTTAATCTAACATTTCGTCGTCAGAATTTTGTCCAAAAAAAAGCTGCATTTTCCCACTGTGCGGCGTGGTTAACAGTTAACTAAGGGCCACTTGCACCAATGATGGTTTAACTTTAAACTTGGATTAAATTGACGGCCGACCAATTAAAACGCAGCATTTTTAACTTAAACTCGGTTTAGCTGAGATAATCCCAGAGCAAAAGTTGGTGCAAGTGGCCCTAAATCCTCTAAACAAAAACAAATTAGAGATGGAAAACCATAGCCATTCTCGAAAACGTTACGCCGCGTTACATGGGGGGAGTGGGGCTCAAAAAACTAAATTTTGCGTTATGTAATACTTGAACGTTCCCTAACAATGCACCTGTGAAAAAATGACCATTACTATTTTCAGGAATAATTCTCGGAATAACAAATATGCAGTTTTTATACTCTTCATAGTACTGCATGCCAAAAAATGTCCTAGAAAATGTTATGCTAAATTTTGAAAAAAAAACATGCTTAATTTGCAGTAAGAATGTGATTCTTGAGTTACAAATTTATAAACCCAAAACGGTGGGTATTTAAAAAAATATTAAAAATTGGATAAAACGCGACGTTTAACAAAAATGTATCCAATGAATCCCCATACTTAGGCCCGGTACACAAATGCGTTTGGACGACGGCCAAAAAAACGCATGTGTGTTACGATGCGTTGTAAGGGGGAAGGGGGTACTGATATAGCGTTACGTAACGCTCTTTATTATTGTTAAAGAAACAAAAGCGTTTTTTACCCAAAATTTTTGTAGAGCCATCTTTTCAACACCCACTTTTTTACATTTTCTCGAAGTATCATGACATTCTTAAGCCGGCAAAAAAAAAACGATTTTTGGGTCGATTTTAATAACGGGTGTTTCCACCCCTAAATAGTTGGGAAATTTTTAATATTTAGTTGGGAAATTATTGACCTACCCTCACCAAAAAAATCGTTTCCGTCACCAAATTTTAATACTTAATTGAGGGGTTTATTTATTGGACAATCTTTGTACACCTATCCAACAATCCTTGACAATTCCTTTATCTAAAATCCTCAACAATCCTCCAGAATCATCTAAAATCTTCCACAATCATCTGAAATATTCCCACAATCCTTAACAATCTTCATTAAAATTTTGTACAATCTTTCACAATCTCTTTTACAATCTTCCACAATCCTTTGTTTCTCACAATCCTTGTACACTTTTTTTCAATAAATAAACCCCTCGTACTAAATAAAGTGCGATCTTAAGCGGTTTAAAGAAATTATAGGTATTTTGTGAAGTATTCTATTCCACAGTAAAGAGTGAACTATGAAATGCGAATCATTCCCGGCTTGTTAAACAATCCACCTGTAAAAAATGACCCTTGGTATTATTGCAAGTTATACTAATACGCCCTAAAAGAATCAATAGGGATTTAGCTTTTTGTTTAAACTGGGGCTTTTTCTTAATCCTATTCTAAGCGAAAATCATGTTTAAATCCAGACCACATGTATAATATTACCATATGGAATATAATATTTTTCATGTGCAATTAACATGTGTATTTTTGCTATTACGGAATGTCTCAAGCGCTGTACCCTCTGTTGCATATTGTTCCCAATCGGGAATAAAAGATATACCGTGCGGTCCAAAAGTCACACCCCTCTTAACTTTTGAACCAGTTAAGATATCGACTTAAAATTTGAACTCATAAATAAGATAATTTAAACTATCCTTTTGTATATATTTGATATTTTCAGCTCTTAAATTGTGGGTAGGGGGCATGGGGGGATATTTTTTAAATGGAAAGGGGATCGTGTTATTATTTTAAAGCTTATAAAGTTCCATTTAACCATATATTTTTTATTATTCCATCAATCTATTGTTGGGAACAGTACGATGATTAGAAAATAGATTGATGAAATAATAAATTAATATTTTTATAATTTTGTTTATAAATTTCTGTCCTCTTATATTTTTTATTTGTTTTTTTTTAAGTTCTAATTTTTCAATTCTTTTTGCTAAAATATGAGATTTTAAAATAATTAATTAAAAAAAAAGTTTGATTTTTAAAATAAATTTTGACGAAAATACCCATTTTAACCCTTAAAAAATGTCTTAAAAAAATAGCAAATATGTGGTCGAAAAGAAGCTTTAAAATGTTGAATCATACGACCGCCTTTTTATTAAAAAAATATCCCTATGCCCCCCTGCCCACATTTTAAGAGCTAAAAATATCAAATGTATGCAAAAAGATAGTTTAAGTTTATTATTTATGAGTTCCAAATTTTAAGTCGATATCTCAACTCGTTAGAGGGGGAGGGTGACTTTTGGTATAATCTAATAGATTGCCCTCAATACACGGTGTATATGAAATAGGGTCCGAAATTTTAAGGGGTGATTTAACATCAGAAAATATGACAAAAAAATCCTATAAACACATCGCACCCTTGCTTCAAAAGTGACACAACCAAAAAAAGTTTATAAGTTACATTATATTCGAGTAATAAATTGGAGTTTGTATATGTTATCATTCTTCAAGTACAGAGGTCCAAACCAAACCGAAAATTTATTTTTTTGAGTTGTGTCACTTTTGAAGCAAGGGTGCGATATCTCTAAAAATGCGTCGTAAGGAAGCTAAAACTTTAAGTCCCTTTAAAATTAGCTAAGATTCGGTTTTTATTTAATAACTCAGGAACCCTTTGACATAGCAACGAGGTTTTGCACGTGAACTAATCTTAATAAGGTCCATCTTCGTATGTTATTTGCATGTACTTATTTTTACCGGGGGTGTGCGAAACGGGGAGGGGCTTATCAGTTTTTTTTGTCCCAAACTTTTTTCTGTGTAACTTTTTTCTAATTTTATTTTTGGAACATGATTCATCAGGTCAAAATATATAAAAAATGTACTCTTGTTGTAATACTGTAGGATTGATCGTTTTCGAAAAAAAAATCATTTGAAGGTGATATTTCACGGTTCGAGGACAAAAAATTAAATACCATTAAATACTAAAATGTTGAAAACCAAAATTTCAAGTTTAACATGCATGTATGTATACAATAGTTAAAAGTTAACCTAGCGATAAATAAAATGAAGCATGTTTTTTGCTTAATTCACAAAACGGTTAAATTTTTATTTTAAAGGGTTAAAATAAGCAAATACCTACTGAATTTTAACTGCTAAATAATTTAGCCTACATTGCTCCTAATTGGGAACAATCTGCAATAGAGGGTTAATTCTTTTTACTACATTATATTTGCCCATTTTTGGTATTTCATATTCAGGTATAAAACCTGTTTATTAAAAAAATAAAACTAGAAATAAAATGTTATAAACAGCGTTTAAATAATTATTATATTAATTATAATTAATATAATCATAATCATTCAACCATACAGAATTTTTTTTACGAGGTGCAGCCGAGTAAAAAAGGCACTCGATGTGCACTGAAATGGTTTGCGTCGAGGTGCGTATACTATTTTCCTACGACCTAAAAATCCAAAAAACGCAAAAATTATCTTAAAATTAGTTTGTCAATTTAAGGTTATTTGTTTAACTTTTACTAATTTTCTAAAAGCAGGTTTGTAAAATCAGCTGATCGTCACTTCCCATCCGTTGTCATTGGCAACGGATGAAAAATAGGCACTAAATACTAACTAGGTCGTAGGAAATAGTAGTTTTCGTAACGAGTAAGCGACTTTAGTCCTAAGGACTTGTCGCAAACGAGTTGCGAACATTTTTCGTTCGACCTACAGTCTAGACTGTTTAAAAATGTATATTTTAAAGAATTACCTGTGTTTAATTTTGACACTTGAAAATTTTATAAACGTCAAATGACTTTTGTCAAAATGAAAGCTATGTGTAATCGTTTGGATAAATGAGTGTGCATAGTTGTCATTTCATTCAAATATGCACTATGTACTCGTGCGATAGAAAAATATCGTAACAAGTATACATGAAAATGTATAAAAAATATCGTAACGTAAAATGTATAAAAAATATCGTAACAAGTATACAGTGAAAATGCATTTTTCTTTATTTCGTGTACATTAGATCTTACGAAATAGTATATTCTATAACTAGTATGGAATAGACAATATTCCGCGCGAGTGGAAATTTTGTCATACGAGCCGGTAGGCGAGTATGACGGTCCCGCGAGCGCGCAATGACGTGTTGTAGACTATACTTTTTCTTTGACTGCAAATGTGAAACACTGTATGGCTTTAAACTGCGGATAAGGTTAAAAATAATGTTTTTTGTGACTCGACATTGCAAATGCACCAAAAAACATATTTTTAAATAAATCAATTTATGTTATTTAATAATTTTATCAAATCAGTACTTAAAAAAGATTTTTATTTAATTTTAGCACATATTTACAAATTATAATGCAAAAAAAGAAGTTTATGTCAGATTGTTGTGACAGATTTCAGGTTTAAATATTTAACAATAGATGGAGCAGTTTTAATTTTTTGAACTAAATTGATAAATTACTGGTCAAATATTAAGAAAAACTAATAAACTTTATGTAATTTTAACGCAAAACTTTAAATTACATTAAATTATTCAATATTTTATGGTAAAATAAATATATTATGCTAATTTTGCTACATTTTTCTTTACTTTTATAAACAAGATGTCACTACATGTGCTCATTCTAACACTTGATACGGAATATTCATACCGTATCTAGAGCTAGAATGGATTAATTCTGTGTTTGAAAAGTGTGTGTATTTGCTTACATTCTAAAGCAGTCGTAGAAAAACGATTTTTTTAGTAAAAAATTTTTACCCATATGTATGCCAAACACATTTTTAATATGAATTAAAATTGGAACTTTATGAAAATTGCTAATTACTAATTACTGCTTGGTTGCTTACTGATAATTAAAAAACAGGAATCTAAATCGGCTTAGTTGTCAACATTTTTGGTAGGGGTAAAGCTTAAACTAAGTCCATGTTTATAAAAAAAAAAATTTATCCAACACCTTCACAGAAACACTTGTTTTGAGCACTATTTTAAATGTCAAAAGTGAGTTTTTTTCCACTAGTGACTAAAAAATTTTTCACCCACTGTTTTACGTACAGCTTTTGATCTCACCCAAAATTAGTTACATACCCTATTAAGTATTATAACTATTCTATAAATAGAAGCACGTTAACTAAACCATAAAATTAAAGAAAACCCCAAATTATTCTTTTGTTTTTGAATAAAATACTGTTTTTATTAAAAATTCTGTCATCACCGCGTCCATTTTGACGTTTGTAAGAAATGTAAAACTAGCAATTGTTTATTTTTAATAGGCATACTTAGGCCATGGCTACCTATTATTTTAGTATTAAGAAAACTTAATCTTAATATTTTTGACATAATTTTTCGCAAAATTATAGATTTTTATTTAAAAATAAAAGGTGTTGGATAAAATTAAATTCGCAACTCGTGTATTAAGTGATTTTATCCACTTAATACACTAGTTAAGAAAATAACTATTTTATCTTTTGTTTGTATTTTAAATTAAATCTAAAATTCTTTAAAACTCTAAATATGCACATTTGATCATTTATCAATAAAAAATGTGTGAAATTCCACTTTTATTTTAAGAACACAAATGAGCTGTCGCATAAAACACACGTACGTAGTGTAAAGAGGGAGACAAAGAGGGTGGTTAACAATCTTTTTCAAAGAGAAAAATAAGGGCAACCCTTCGGTTAATAAATGGGTCAATGAGGCTATCTTCGTAAAGATTTTCGTATCACGCTTAAGATAGGTTTTAGTTAGGTAACTTTAATGAAATTTTAATTAGTGATCTATTTAGATTGTTTCCTAAGGGCAATAACACGAAAGGAGGTATATTAAACTTTAAAAGGGAGTGACTATTTGTACATATAATAGGTTTGTTTTGGTTGTCGAAAATCGAAGTTCTGAACTGGTTCAGATCGGGCCCAGTTGCGTCTGAGCCCTGCCCAGTTGCAATTACGCCGGTCCCGAATCAGTTTAGAACTGATATTTTCGAGAACCAAGACAAACCTAGTGTATAACTAGTTCAATGTATATATACATATATACATATATGTATTTAATCAACGAACTAATAACTCTTCTCTCTAGAATAGGCATTTCATTCGTAAAAACTGACAAAAACGTAGCCAACATATACATTCGTATGTCTTACTCGCACAGCTTTGTTTTAACAGAGACAGCAATAACTGGTTATTGTTATTGTTCAGGCCTGAATATACTAACTATTTGTTTACAATATGTTGGCCATACTTTATATTAACGGTATGCGTATTCTAGAGAAAATAGTTATTAGTTCTTTGGTATTAACTAAGAATAGCGCCGTGGTTACTCGTACATACACGCTCACAGTTAACCGAGGGGTTTATTTATTGGACAATCCTTGTACACCTATCTAACAATCTTTTACAATCCTTGACAATTCATTATTTCATAATCATCCAGAATCCTTCACAATCATCTACAATCTTCCACAATCTTCTGAAATCTTTCCACAATCTTTGAAAATCTTCATTATAATTTTATACAATCTTTCACAATTTTTTTAACCATCTTTGACAATCTTTCACAATCCTTTGATCCTCACAATCCTTGTACACTTTTTTTCAATAAATAAACCCTTTGCAGTTAACATTAGGTTTGTTTTGTTTCCCGAAAATACCAGTTCTGAACTGGTTTTTTTGTAATTTTTTTCAACATTTTCAGACGCTGTATGCATACAGACATATTTAGGAAAGATTTTGCCGACTATGGACAGCCTCTGTAGGTACAGGCGATACAAAAGTAACGGCTCTAGTTTTAGATTCTTCAATTAATTTATTGGTTGAAGATTAAACATTCACACAAAAAAAGGTCTGGTTCTCCAGACAAGACAAACATTTCTATACGTTTTTCGGTTCGCTGAATCCAAATCTGGAGTTGGTTTGACTCGGTCAGATCGCATTTCGTTCCTAACCTCAAAAAGTGATGAAGAGAGTTGAAACATTTCAACATTTACACATGGTATAGTCAAAGTATATACAAAATTAGCTAATCCTATGAATATACGATTGTATCCTGGTTATTTTAAAACTATGGTCCGTTTCTTCAAGCAAGATAGTAAATTAAAAATCGCACAGTAAATATTTTCAAAACAGATTCGAATATTGGATGTGCGAATATACTGCGTAGTTTATTTTATAAAACATAACTATATTCTATACACAAACATATACTATTCGAACCTGTTGTAAAAATATTTACTGTGCGATTTTTAATTTACTGTCTTGCTTGAAAAAACAGACCATAGTTTCTTGGAAATAAGCGTTTGAATCTAAAAATCGCTGGTTTTTACCTACAGATGTAACATAATATTTATTAGGTCTATATGATATGTCTGTTCATTGGGACCGCACTTTCTTGCACTGACATACACTTTTCACTCAACCAAATAAGTACTGTATTTATTTTTTAATTTTTAAGCATGACAAATGCACAGTACAGAAACCAACGAACACACCTAATGTTTATTTTATTTTTTGTTACAGGTTTCATCCCAACACCCGTGCATAGTGTTTCGCTAAGTTTCCTCGCACCCCGCCATGCATTTGGCCACCCTCCTTCTTTCGCTCTTCCTGATGGGGGCCCTCGCCGAGGACGACACCGCCGGTCCGGTGTTCCTCCGCGAACCCCCCAACCGGATGGATTTTTCGAACACGACCGGAGCCGTTATAGAGTGTAGTGCACGCGGAAAACCTACTCCGGATATTATTTGGGTAAGAAATATATTAATTAATGTTCACAGATCATACGGAGGTCAAACTTATAAGCGCAAGCATAAACCCTCTATATGAAATAAATGCAGGCAGAAATATTCAAGCATTTAGGCCTGGGGCTAAATTAAGTGGACATTTTCCATGCTCTGAGTTAATACGTGCCAAACGGCGCCTAATTTTATCACTCAGTATTTTATTACTTAAATTATTTTATTTTTAAAATTTTAGCGCGATATTTGAATTGTTTGCCAACGTTAAATAATTACCTTGGGTAGAGTTTCCAACGAACTAATAACTCTTCTTTCTTTTAAAATAAAGTATCGCCAACATCTCGGTTTGTTTGTAAACAAATAGTAGGAATATTCAGGCCTGAACAATGACAATTACCAGTAACTGGTATTGTTGTCTCTGTTAGAACAAAGATGTGCGAGTAAGACAGACGAATGTTTATGTTGCCTACGTTTTTGTAAGTTTTTAGGAATGAAATGCCTATTCTAGAGAGAAGAGTTATTAGTTCGTTGAGAGTTTCTGATTTTAGTACGAATGATTACATGACCAAAAATCTGTGAATATGGGTAGAGCTTATTGTTAAGGGGCCATGCCAAACTACGTAAGGCAAGTTTTAACAATTTTTGACGTGTTTAAAATTTGAATTTTTGCGAGCCACCGGTAAATGAATACTTTGATCCAATCACTACATATCACTGATATGAGAGTAGATATCCTGGTTAGCGATTCAATTCTTATATGATATGATGTTATCACATCACGGCACCCAATCGCCAGTGAACGCCAACTTCAGAGTACTTATTTTCGATGGCCTGATTGGTCCAACTAAGTGGCGTTCACTGGTGACACTGTCACATTCACATGAAATGTGATTCGCTCATTTGAAGTTGGCGTTCGCCGGTGATATCACCACATCACGTAAAATGTATTTTTACCCACGAATTCTAAAATTCTAAACGTACTGTTTATTCTGCAGGTACGATCTGACGGTACAGCTGTGGGAGATGTTCCTGGGTTGCGCCAAGTACTGTCCAACGGCAACCTAGTGTTTCCACCGTTTCGAGCCGAGGATTATCGTCAGGAAGTTCACGCACAAGTTTACTCATGTTTGGCGAAAAACAGTGCGGGAACCGTACATTCTAGAGATGTCAACGTCCGTGCAGGTAGGCGTCAATTGTTTTTATTTATTTATTTAAAAAACAGGGAATGAGGGCGTTCCATTTTGTTTGTTTTTTATTTTTTACAAAATAGTAAGAATTATGTATTTTGGAATAAAATAATAAAAAAAATTAAAAAAAAAAACGTTCTCAATAAAAATATAATTTTTACAATTTTTTCGGCTCCCATGGGCCCAAACGAATAAAATTACCTTCAAAACGAATCAAAATATTAAAGAAAATGTATAATTTTTAACAATTTTAAAAATTTGTATCGATTTGATACTAATATATCATACAAAATGCCTACTGTACACTACTAGTAGTCTCGCGATAATCCGAATCTTTGATAATTCGAATTCACCTTTGGTTTTCATTGTGTACTACATAGTCCAAATTTTTCGTGATTTGTTAATTTGATTTTTTTTTGCCATATCACTAAAAATTCGACTAAAAAGTACTTAGTTGCATAATGGAACAAAAAGGTGAATCGGATTTTTGAAAATTTGGATTATCGCGAAACTACTGTACTACATATAATAATAATATGTTTACAAACATAATTTCTAAGATATGTTAAACGTAGGTTTGTTCTGCGTTTGCTATGCATGTGAAATATATAAAAACGGACTAATTTACATATTTTTTATACGTTAATCATGCAAATCCATAGCATTGTTATTGAACGAGAATTCTTCTTCATAGTTATTTGACATTGGTGCCCACACCTTAACGATTTATGGTTATTTTAGTAATAGTAAATATAGTACATATCCATTAAATATTGGACATTTTGATCACCATTTCAAAATGTATGGGCTAAAAATTACTTCATTTAATCGATAGAAAGCTAGAGGTATAAAAAAGTGGGTGTTTTCTTGATAAAAGTAATACCTAGACTGGAAATATTGCACTTTTTTGCTCATTCTTTATAATATTACAGTCCTGCAAATTTTTACGCTGTGGTCTCTGACCGTGTTTTTTTAACGATGGCAGTTAACCTGTTAAAACCAACTTTCTAATTTATATTTTTAAGTAATTTAATTAATTTTATAATTGCGATTCTGCTATTAAAACTTTATTTACATTTTACATATTTGTTTTATTTAATTAATAAAAAGTAAATGGTTAAAAAAGTAATATTTTTAAATGTTGATAAAAATATTTTGCCTTTTCTCTTTATATAATTTGATTCGTTCTGAAATGTCATCTTTAATCATTTCGCTAAGAACAAAGTTTTTTTTTTAAATAGCCTAAAGAAAAACTTCTTCCTACATTAAGCTAGATAAAATATAAAATTTCGATAAAGTTTTGCAATATATCACACATGTCAAGTCGTTCATTTAAAAGAACGTTTTATAAAATACTGCTGGAAATAGTTTATTGAACAGCCTACATTCTATTTTATACATATAGGTGTTAGGTATTATGTGTGTCCCTATGTAAAGGGACCAGTTTGTCATCTCTGGTTTGCAAGAGTTTTGCTCTAGTACAGTTTTGCACATTTTCTAGAATTTCCGCTGTTTCTTTTGCTTCACAATGGTTTCGTACATTCAAAACTATTATAGGTACTGATTTCAAATCTAATTTGAAAAAAAATATATTTTATTTTTGAAATATTAGGAACAGCTAAATGCTTTATCTCGAAAATGCGACTTAGGTCAGCTGATGATTTTTTTTTAAACAGCGCAAACAACACATTGTTTATCAATAGGAAATAACATTGGTTTGATAACTACAGTAGCTATGGTGAACCAAACAAATAAAAAGAATAATGTGCATAAATGTTAGGTACCTCATTTAGCGCCGCTAGATATGTTAACTTTATAAATGTTGGGATATTTTTTTGATTCTCTTTGTGCTATTAATTTTAGGATAAAAACTTACATATTTCCTGCAAGCTACAGCAGTGCTGCCCCTTAAAAGAAAAAAGCGCTCAAGCTGTATAAAGCAACGCCATCTAGAAAACTTTTTAGAGCAGTATATCTTAACTTTAACAGCTCAATCTTGTCGTGGGTACTTATTATTGAATTAATTTCTCATTAATAAATATTTAATCAAAAAACTAATGGATAAAATTCAATTAGACTGTTACTTAAATGTTTAAAGATGATGGGTAATTTAACTGAATTTACTACTCGTTCATAAATAAAGTATCAATCAATGAATAAATACTACTATCTAATAAAATAGTGATGATTTACCACTATTGGTGAATCATATTATGTTATTAAGACTATTTTATTTTATTAAGTATCATTACATTGGATGTAATTTAATTAACTAAAGTTATTATAATTGAATCGGTTATTGCTAAAACACCCTAGGTCAAAAACCGATATTTAATAATATGCTTGCAAAAAAAAATTGTAATTTGAGTAAATACTTGTTTTGTGTTTAGTAACTGTTACTACACACTAAACTAGTGTTTACTCAAATTCCTAATTTGTTTGCACTTAGCACATTATTAAATATCGATTTTTAACTTAGCCTATGCCTTTTTAATTTCATTAGGATGTACTTTTCTGTTTTTTTTTTGTATTTATTAATAATAATTTATTATTATGAAGCTTGATTTATGAACTGTAGTGAAAACAGCTTTTAATTTATTAATAATAAAACTTTTTTTCAGCTGTAGTGTATAAATTTTATTCTTTGTATGCCATATGCGGTAGAATAGGTTTATTAACTTGTTAATAAAACAAAAATTAACAAGGAAAGTAAATTAATTAACTGACATTCGTGATATAAAAGCGCCATATGAGTTTTGATGTTCGTGGTTGTTATATTCTACGTAATTGGTGACTTCATTTTTAATTAAACAACTAATGCTAAAAATAAAAAAATAAAAGAATAGCGGGCGTAATCCCTATAGGTTTTATGCCTTTTTTATTGATTATGGAATAATTCATAAATTTATAGGTTACTTAACTACAATATAATTGTTTTGTAATTATTATTATTATGGTAACAGAGTTTATTTTAAGCCCAATATAAGTTTTATGCAGAACTAAGGATGTGTGTAAGAATATTTTCATAGATTTTCAGACATTTGTTTTTATTTTAATTAGAGATGCCAAACGGGTTTCTACAAAAAGCAATATCTTTGGATTTGATGGGAGCGAATTAAATGAATGGTATTAAAAATATGCCTGTTCCGAATTCGAGGTTAACTTTTTATAGCGAATAGTAATCAATATTGTTAATAAGGCAGGAAATTAAGAAATAGTGGACGTTTCTTTGGTCCAGTTCGTTATATTTTTATATTTTATTACATAAGAATTTATTACATTCAATTGAACCATATTTGTCGAACATTTAATTATTTTTTTTTCTCGTGTAGGAGTATTTTTATTAATAACTGAAAGAAAAAACAACAACAAAAGATTGATATCACTATTTTGTACAAAAATATGGCTTACTAGAAACTGTTATTTAATTTTTTATATTTCTTATGCAAACAATTTCTATCTTGGTTGTCGATAGACATATGCTATAGTCAAAATAAAGTCGCAAGTTGCAAAACAACTTTACACTATGATATTTCAAGAACGCTTTGACATAAAGACTTGAAATTTGGAATACATTTTCTCTAGTACTTAGAAAATCTTTGTTTCAAATTTCAAGTCTCTGGGTCAAAGCGTTCTTAAAATATCGTAGTGTAAAGTTGTTTTGCAACTTGTTTGCGACTTTAATTTGACTATACATAAAAATTGCACATTGAGGATTCCTCAATTAGAAACATGCATAAAATGTGATAAAAGTACTTTATTTGCTTTGAAATCCATTAAGTTTGAATGTTTTATCATCTTCTGGAATTTCATGTAAAAAATTATTTAAATCAAAAATAATTTTGAAAACCCTACACATGGTGTCTCCCACGGAGCAAAAGTCTGTGGTTTCCTGCGTAACTTCATAGAAATTCCTAAAAGCCACTTTACACGGAGCCTAATCTCTAACCTCTAATAGCGAATAGTAATTAATATTGTTAATAAAACAGGAAATTAAGAAATAGTGGACGTTTCTTTGGTCCAGTTCGTTATATTTTTATATTTTATTACATAAGAATTTATTACATCCAATTTGACCATATTTGTCAAACACATTTAACAACATTTAATTATTTTTTTTTGTCTCGTGTAGGAGTATTTTTATTAATAACTGAAAAAAAAACAACAACAAAAGATTGATATCACTAATTTGTACAAAAATATGGCTTACTAGAAACTGTTATTTAAATTTTTATATTTCTTATGCAAACAACTTCTATCTTGGTTGTCGATAGACATATGCTATAGTCAAAATAAAGTCGCAAGTTGCAAAACAACTTTACACTATGATATTTCAAGAACGCTTTGACATAAAGACTTGAAATTTGGAATACATTTTCTCTAGTACTTAGAAAATCTTTGTTTCAAATTTCAAGTCTCTGGGTCAAAGCGTTCTTAAAATATCCTAGTGTAAAGTTGTTTTGCAACTTGTTTGCGACTTTAATTTGACTATACATAAAAATTGCACATTGAGGATTCCTCAATTAGAAACATGCATAAAATGTGATAAAAGTACTTTATTTGCTTTGAAATCCATTAAGTTTGAATGTTTTATCATCTTCTGGAATTTCACGTAAAAAATTATTTAAATCAAAAATAATTTTGAAAACCCTACACATGGTGTCTCCCACGGAGCAAAAGTCTGTGGTTTCCTGCGTAACTTCATAGAAATTCCTAAAAGCCACTTTACACGGAGCAATTTGTACGCAAGTTTGATGTTATGCAAGTTTGTTGCAAGAATGATTCAGTCACTGCGCATGCCTTCAGGCAAGTTTGAGGCCATTTTCGTGCCATCAAATTATTTAGATCATGTTCTATTTTTCGGCGATTTTCACGCAAGTTTTATGGTTATTTTCGTGGTACCAACCTAGAAAAAAAGTTACGAAATCGATTTCATTTTACTAATATAGTAGCAACTGCACATGTTAATAATAATTATTATTAATAATAGGTCGGTCTGTCTAACTAAAAAAATTCCTTAAAAAAGCAAATGCTAGGTTATGTTTTTGTCAAAAAACGCAGAGACACATCAAAATTGTCTGGTTGGCAGCACTGTTTACCTTGCAATATATAGCACCAAGCTTACGTACAACTTGCTCCGTGAAAAGGCAAATCAATGTCCAATTGTCCTCATGCTATATCTGGCAGCAAACTTGCATAGCATCAAACTTGCGTACAAATTGCTCCGTGTAAAGTGGTCTTAAGAGAAATCATGTGAAATCCTATGATACAACTGTGAAATCTTGACATAACTTCCTGCGTGATTAACCTCTCGGAAATGCATAATAATTATTGCTTTTTTAAATGTTTAACAAAACAATAATTGTTGATATCAATAAGTTCTAACAATTATTGATTGCAATTAAGCTTACTCTGATAAATTTTAATTGTAACGATAAATAAGTAATATTATTATAGTTTTTTACGGTCTTTACTGATAAGAAAGTTAAATTAATAGCTTTTAGTTAGTATAACCACGAACAGTCATTTCCTCATAATAATATCATAATATCAAACGATATAAAGCTTCTAGGGCCAAAGCGGTCATCTCCATTTTGTTTCGACATTTAGTAAGAAGGTGGAATAGTTTTCAAATACGAAAAGAACTTAATTCCTCTTTTATAGTATAATTTTGAAAAAAGTGGATATAGTTTCTTGTGATCATTGCGGCTTATATTATTTTCTTCACAAAGAACTGGCTATAAATCAGAGACTTCAAAAAGGTTAAAGAACGCAGGATAATTTTTTAAGTTGTATATTATTGTTTAATTATTTATTTAAATATATTTATTTTTTTAATAGGACACCCTTTATAATATAATATCCATTTGAAGATAGCAAGTACGAGAGATTTAGTAGCGTCATAATTGCTTCCAACATTGTAAAATTTCTCCCTCAAGTTGGAAAATTGAAACAAAATAAATACGTCCCGAGCGAGGTCCCGAGTAATAAAAAGGAAATATCTCTCGGTCTGAAAGTAATTGCCTCATCAGTGATACCATTGCTGTCGCTGATTTACCCAGCTTCCTATATATACAGAAAACATATAAAAGTTTTAATAAAATAATAAAACCATAACCTGTTCAAATTGCAGTCGTATCACAATTCTACGACACCGACGTGAACAAAGAGTACGCAATCCGCGGTAACGCCGCCATTTTGAAATGTCAAGTGCCGTCTTTTGTTGCCGATTTTGTCTCTGTCATTTCTTGGCACACCGATCAAAATGAGGTTTTTTCTCCTGGCGCACCCGACGGTAATTTTTGAATTACTCACGATAAATAGTAACTTTTCCTTCGACTTTATAAGAATTCACATTTAAAATCAACTTATTAAATTTTGGTATTGGTGTTTTTGATAAAAAGCAATATATTTTGAAAGGATACCGATCAAGCGTGCTTAATACCCTCTTAATCTGCTCTTAATTTTTCAAAACATCAAACATTTAAGAAATAAACTGCTTACTTTTTACATGAAATCTATGAGCCGATCAGAAGATTTTTATCACTATGAACTGTTTGCCTGAGCCCTTAGAGATTTCAAGAAAGAAAAGAATCGCTATATTTTAAATTTCTAGCAAAGTTTTTATAAAAGTTCTTCTATTTAATGCAGATTTAGTGCGTTCAATGGAAACACCAAAACTCATCAAAACTGTCAAATCACTACTGAACGCTATGATCAGTTTTGATTGACATATCGCTGGGATCATTCCTCATCAACGTTTTGAGATGATTAGTTTTGATTGATTTTTTAAAAGCGCGTGATTGTGGTTTTTGAAGATGGAGTCGCTATCACGTGACCCTCGACGGCACTGAACTCATCGAATACTGTCAAATCTCTACTGAACGCTATGATCAGTTTTGATTGACAGATATAGCTGGAATCGTTCCTCATCAACGTTTTGAGATGATTAGTTTTGATTGATTTTATAAAAGCGCGGGATCGTACTTTTTCTGGGCATTTCTAACCTCAAATGGCGGTTGTGACATTTGACAGATATTAGCCGTTCATCAGTTTGCTAGCAAAAGTTATCATTAAATGATAACTTTTTTTTATGACTTTTGATTAGTTTTGCTGTTTTCATTGAACTCAGTTATTTTGTATTTTTTAATTGAGCATCATACAGGGTGTATTTGAAATAGCGTAGGAAATTTTAACATTTGAAGGTGAAATTCCACGGTTCGAGGACGAAAAATTAAATACTAAAATGTTGAAAACCAAAATTTTAATGATGCAGGGCGAATGTACATTAAAAACTAAGAAAAAAACCTCATATACAGGTATTTCCAAAAATCAATCCTAATGGAGCTATGGTCTCCTAAATATGCACCATTTTCAAAGGGCTATGGTAGCTTTAAAAGCGCTTTTTCAAATGAACTTTTCTCTAAAACGGTTAATCCTACAGTATTACAACAAGAGTACCTTTTTTATGCATTTTGACCTGAGGAATCATATTTCAAAAATAAAATTGCAAAAAATTTACACAGAAAAAAGTTTGGGACAAAAAACTGATAAGGCTCCCCCGTTTCGCACACCCCTGGTTTAAATAAGTACGTGAAAATGACATATAAAGATGGGCATTATTAGGATTAATTCACGTGCAAAGCCTCGTTGATATATCTCAAAGGGTTCCTGAGTTATTAAATAAAAACCGATTTTTTTAGCCACTTTCAAAGGGGCGTAGCTCCCTTATGACGCATTTTTAGACATATATTTATAGGAACTTTTTGTCATATTTTATCATGTAGAATCACCTGTTAAAATTTCCTACGCTATTTCAAATACACCGTGTATAGTACTAGTGTGAGTTTCGTCATTAACAAATTTTTGAGTAAAAAGAACCTAGTAGTATGTAACAATGAAAGGTAAAATTTGCTTGTACTGCATATGATAAGATTTGCCTTGTCCAAGGCAATGCCTAGTAATATGTAATACGCCTTAATATTACTAGCTTTAAAGGTATTAGCTTGATATTACTAGCGCAAAATCTCGCTTCCTGTTTATTAGATCTTTTGCTGCGCCCGTTCTTTCAAAACATATTGCAAAAACTCATCGTTAATATACTCTAAAATAAAAGTAGCTACGTGCCGAATATGTCAAAATAAAGCAATAAAATTTTATGCTTAGAGAAATATTTATTGTTTAGGTGTGAATTCTAATTTTCAGTTGTCCAACAATTTTACCAAGCCGAAGTTAACAACGAATACGTTATCCGTGGTAATGCGGCCGTGCTAAAATGTTCCATCCCCTCATTCGTGGCAGATTTTGTCAGTGTTATTTCTTGGATCGACACAGAAGGTCATTCGTACGAGATGGACCAAACAGATTACGGTAGAAATAGAAAAAGAAATACTGTTTTTATCCTTTGTTAAATGATTCCTCTTTATATATTTATAACAAAGAAAAATTAAAATTAAACCTACAGATTGTTGTATTTATCCTCGTATTTATCGTTAAGCTATCGGTAGCTAAGGGGTAGAAATTAGACAGTATCCTAGGAGAGAGGGAGGTAGACAGGTATATTTGCCAACTCGTATAAAACAGTATTATTATTTTTTTTTATTTATTCATTTATGAAAATTTATAATAATTTAATTTAAATAACTTATTGCACAAAAAACAAACAAACAAACCCGATTTTTCTTTTAATACATAAGTAATGTTATAAAGCATGTCTCTTAGGGTGGGCCGAAAAATTGAAATCTGGAATTTAAAAGAGCAATACCCGACAAAATATGCCTAATGTGTGTGCAAAAGCAGAATCAGATTAAAGGTCATCTTGAGCCCTCTACAATACCTTCAATATTAATGAAAATCTCGTATTTCTTCACATTTGTAATGTATACACAGCGTGTCAAAAGTCCGCCTCCCCCCCTTTAACTTTTGAAAGGCTTAAGATATCAACTTGAAATTTGGAACACATAAATAACATAACCCAGGTATTTTTTTGGTATATATTTGGTATACTTAGGGAGCACGATGGAGACAGGTGGCAAGGGGGGGAACATTTTTAAACAGAAAGGGGGGTCGTATGATACCTCATTTTAAAGCTTTTTCTATTTCTATTTGCCCACATATTTTTTTATTTTTTCGAAACAATTTTTGGGTTTTTTCGCGTAAGAATTAAATCACGTGAAATTATGTCTCACATTCATCACAAATCAGAATATATAGTGACTTAAAATATGACCTATGATGTTTGTAAATGTTATTTTCGGTTGTAAAACTTATTTGTTTTTGCAATAAAACAGTTTTTGCATTTTTCTTATTAAGTTTTCTTGTTTTTATTTTTTTTAACATTTTTCCTTAAAAGTTAGAAAATGTACACCTTTGTAGAGGGAGGAATTGAAAAAATAAATAAAATAAAATACACGCTTTTTTTCTCTTTGCAAGACGCATCTTCCATTGGATTTTCAAACTAAAAAAATAAAATAAAACACCTATATAGGAACGGCCCACCCTAATATCTCTATTTTATCCAGGCTTATTTTTCCTATCCCATTTTTTAAATCGTATGTCAATACTGACATTGATTAACACTGAGAAATTAATCTTGAGATATTTATTTACATCAATCTTGATACCTAATTAATGTAAACTCCGGATAACTCTAAACGGGAAAACCAACTTTTTCGTATGAAAATTTAATTATTAAGGTGCAAGTATTAAGTATTATTTTATATACATGGTTTTATACGAGGTTTTATTTGAGAATTTAACTTCTTAGAAGTTCTAACAAGACACTTGGCAATAAAATCAAATTCATGAATCTCTGCAGTGTTTGTGGGATTAAATTCTCAGTCTTGGCAAGAAATAAATCTGTATATGAATTAATTATGTTTACCAAGGATAATGTATGCTACGATGAGACTAAAATATTTACTTTTGTTAAATTATTATATATTGGTTTCAAAAAAAGGCTCAAAACATACGGTATCTGGTTTGGTATGGTTAACAACAAAGGCATCTGGCCCATGCAAGCAAATTTAATCAAATTGTAACTAATCTTTAATTAAACTAATCCGTAGGTTTAATATAGTTAATTACCATATCAAAGATATTTATCGTCCACAAAATAAAAATTAATTTAAAACGTGGTATCTCGGATACTATAGAAACATTAGTTACAATATGGCAGCACTGAGATACAAGCAGCTTGAAGCGTTCTTATTTTCCGATATACAATAAGAAAGTTTTTATTTATTTTTGTTTGAGATTCAAAATCCAACTAGGTAGTTTATTTTTAAATCGAAAAGTTTATGGCCAGGAGCTTAAATTTTGATTTTTTTAGTTATAAATATATAAAGGACAAATACAGTCCAAAGCATTTTCCACGGATTACGATTAAAATCCAGTGTCCAAAAAGTTATACTTACCGAGTTTCCGCAAACTTATCTAAAATAATAAAACTCATCAGTTGATTTTGTGATTTCCCAGGAGTTCGGAAGTCCGAGTTCCTAATTTGGTATTGTCTTATTGTCTTATAATTTAATAAAATCCCTTTATTTATTTATTTATAAACTTTATTTCAGTTGTAAATCAGTTTTACAAAGCCGAAATTCTGACCGAATACGTAATACGCGGCAACACTGCGGTGCTAAAGTGCAGCATACCGTCCTTTGTTGCCGATTTTGTTGCTGTCGAGGCCTGGATCGACGATTCCGGAAACGAAATGAAGGTTTCTAATGATTATGGTAATTTTTTCGAGAACAGAAAACTCTAAAACAGCGTGTTTGTTTTAAATGTAACGGAGGCCGAAAAGTATGTCAAATATATGCGTATATACGCCGGAACTAAAAGCGAAACGAGTTAAAAATATTTCATTAAATATTTTATGAGAATTTTTTTATTTTTAAAATATCAGTATTTTCCGTTTTTAGAGCCCAGTTTTTATTTTGTAGTGGTGTCCCAGTTCTACGTAACAGAGGCCGAGAATGAATATGTCATACGTGGCAACGCCGCAGTAATGAAATGCAAGATTCCCAGTTTTGTTGCTGATTTTGTTCAAATTGACGCTTGGATTGACACAGAAGGCCAAACCCATACGTATAATGACCACAATGACTTTGGTACATAATATTAAAGTTATTGTTAAAAAAAAATATATATATAGTTAATTCCTTCGAATCCGTTCCAAATTTGTGTCCTCCAGATGTTGCGACCAAATTAGTCCAAAATAAATACTTCTCTTCATCTCTTAAATTTCTTAATCCATACAAATTATAGTAAGCGGTGGTTAGCTTGAACAAAACGCATTTGAACTTTTTAATAGTTACTATAAAAACATTGCGATTTTTTCTTACAAACTGTAAATAAAGAAAATCGGTTACATACAGGGTGATCAATAACTGGCATGCCAAATTTTAAGAGGTGATTCTGCATCCAAAAATATAAAAAAAGTTCCTATTAAGGTCGGTCCACAAATGAGCCCTAAGGGAGCTACGGCCCTTTAAAATTGTAATAAAAATAAGGTTTTTAATTAATAACTCTGGTACCCTTTAAGCTAGAGGGACAAGATTTTGCATTTATACTAGTATTAATAAGGGCAATAAGTTTAAGTTAATTTATTTTTTTGAAATTTTCCAGAGGCGTCCCTAGCCGGAAAAAATTATTAGGATTAACACATTTTTGCCCCAAACTTTTTTGGATTTTTTCTAAAAAAATATGGATGTCTTGAGTAAAAATACATTAAAAATGTCATAGTGTAACACTGTAGAAGCAACTGTTTTCAAAAAAAAAATGCAATTACTTAAGAGGAAATAACATTTTGTGCCACCAAAAACGTTACTTTTTAAAAGGCCATTACTCCTTTAATATTAAATTTAGGTGTTTTGGTGACGAATACTTTTTTGCTCAGTTTTAAATGAAGAATCACCCTGCAGCATTAAAATTTTATTAATGTTTTTTTTTTTGTTCCCAATTCAATATGTCATTTTCGAAGGGTCGTAGCTCCCTTAGGGCTCATTTCCGGACCACCCTTTATAGAAACTTTTTTTCATATTTTTGGATGTAGAATCACCTCTTAAATTTTTGGCATGGCAGTTACTGATCACCCTGTATATTTTGAGAAATAAATCCTCACTATAAATTATAGTCTACAATGCTTGAATTGACACTCCTTAGGCCAGACGCATTTTTACAACGAAAACAGCGACTATGGTACATTTTAAACAAAACGTGCCTATTTTATAAAAAAATGGGATAGATTTATTCCTTAATATCCTTAACATAAAATCCGTTCCAATTTTGTAATAGCCAGATTTTTCGTCCATATTAGTCCAAAGTTCTATTACTTAATAATAATAATAACTACATCTATTTTACTTATTTTAATACATGTATACATGGTAAAATTTAATCAAGTTTTATATTTTAGCTATTATCTAGTGCACTGTGTGGTACATTTCCTTTGAACTCTTTAATTAAAATGGAAAACATACCGTACTAACAAGATTACCCACAAAAAAACTGTAAACCTATAAAGATTTTAATATTTTAAAGCGGAATTCTGTAATTGTTTTATTTTGATTCTAAAAATTCCAAATAACCTTCAAAAAGGTAATTTTAATAAGGATATTCTGCCCTGATAAAGTAAAGGACAGTAGTCCATAATAGTATATTAAAGTACTAGTTTCATAACATTTTTAGAGCACTAGTGCGCTAAAAACGTGTTATGAAACGAGTGCTTTATACAATTTTTTCTATTTTGCTCTAAAATTTAAAAAACTTAAATTTAAATTGATGACTGATTTAGGGATTTTTGTTTTGGGTTGGCATTACAGTTTACACTATGTTTACAATTCTAAGAACAAATGATATTTTGATATATTTTAAAGTCATCTCTTCTTTTTTCACTGCAATTAACCAGTCCACAATTTTAACAGGGTAAAAAATAACCCAAACACAAAATTTTGTAAAAATTAAACTTTAAATCGACATTGACATTTGAACGCAAAACGTCCAGAGATAGGCTTTTGTATGTTGCCAACCCAACAGAAAAAAAAGTAGAGACCTCTTATGGGCCCTAAGAACACGCAAAATGCGTGTGATTATGAGCTTATAAGAGTCGCAAAATAGAAAAAATATGTCACGCCAATTGACCAAAATTCATACACTTTATACCACGTTTCTCGTATTATTAAAGGATGTAGAGATTTCATATTTTGGCTTTTGTGTATGAATTTTGGTCAATTTGCATGACGTATTTTATGGACGACACCTAAGTGACATTGATCGATAGCAGCGTTTTCAAAATATTACATCAGGAGTGACGTGAGAACGCCGCTATGCGACAATGTCCCTTACTGCCCTTTACCTTAACAGGGCAGTATTAGTAGTAGCTACCAGGGTCCTGCAGGGGTCTAAAACTTCTTTCTTTTGCACTTACTTAAACAGTATACTCAGTATTTTAAAAGAAACGCGAAGCCAAATATCTAAATTCAATATTATCCAAACATATCTATCACCATATGTGATTTCACTCAATGACAGACATAACTATCATCAAAAGAAAAAAAAATAAACATTCGGTCCACAAACGTGACCTATTTTTATTCTGAAAGAAAGATGCATCCAGCGTATGCCATATAATCTGCAAAGTTGCACACCATACAATGTATGTATACTAGGGTGGGTCAAAAAAACCGACTATTTTTTTTTACTTTATACTCTGAAAAATCGGTTGCTAGACACCTCTAGAAAATTCTCACCATATATGAGCTCTTAATTTTGATAAAAAGGTTCTCCGCTTTACATTTTTCCATTTTTTCCTCAGTATTAGAAACAAAAATTCATATCTCTTTGACAACTGTTAGTTAAAAAGTATCTCTTCTCATATATATAATACTTCCTAACTCAATTAGAATCAATAATTGATTCTCTCACTCATATATTTATATATTATATTGTTATGTATATATAGTAGATTTTTAATTCTTCTAGTTTATATAGTATGTTAGATTATATATTTTTCCTGTAATTGGGCTTGTCCTGTTGGAAATAAATGAATATTATTATTATTATATTCTTGTAGGAAATCGAACGCTCTACAAAAAAGGTCTCTTACAATTTTTTCGTAAACCTCACCGTTTAAAAGATATCAAAGGTTAAAGTTTGATTATTTTAAGAGACATTTCTGTTTTGTTTTTGAATTTTAAAACTCGCTTACAAAAAATTGTTATGAATTGCGCAATTCATAGTTTTGTACAAAATTAACTGCTCTACAAAAATGGTCTTTTATGATTTGTTGATTAAATTAAGCGTTTAAAAGATATTCATCGTCACACTTCAATGTTTACTAATTTTAATAGTTTTTGACGAATAATTCAAAAAATTTAAATTTAATTTATGAGTTTCACGAAAATTTATACAAATTTGAGTTTCTATCGTAAGAGTAACTCTTATAGAAGTTTCCATTTCGAAAATTTATTTGAAACTTTTTTATTTTAATAATATTTTCATAAAATTTATCTTATAATAACTTATTATTTTATTATTATTTTTTTTTCAAAATTTAATAAATCTTTGACTCTTAGAGTTAGAAATAATGCACTAATTTTTTTTTTCAATATAACCAAACATACGTAGGACTAAAAAAAAAACGAGACAAATAGTTTAAAACATTTCTCTTTTCATAGGAACTCAAATTTATATAAATTTTCGTGAAACTCATAAATTAAATTGAAATTTTTCGAATTATTCATCAAAAACTATTAAAATTAGTATGCATTGAAGTTTGACGATGAATATCTTTTAAACGCTTAATTTAATTGACAAATCATAAGAGACCATTTTTGTAGAGCAGTTAATTTCCTACAAAACTATGAATTGCGCAATTCATAACAATTTTTTGTAAGCGAGTTATAAAATTCATAAGCAAAACAGAAATGTCTCTTAAAATAATCAAACTTTAACCTTTGATATCTTTTAAACGGTGAGGTTTGCGAAAAAATTGTATAAGAGACCTTTTTTGTAGAGCGTTCGATTTCCTACAAGAATATGAGATACTTTTTAACGAAACGTTGTCAAAGAGATATGAATTCTTGTTTCTAATACTGAGGAAAAAATGGAAAATTGTAAAGCGGAGAACCTTTTTATCAAAATTAAGAGCTCATATTTGGTGAAAATTTTCTAGAGGTGTCTAGCAACCGATTTTTCAGAGTATAAAGTAAAAAAAATAGTCGGTTTTTTTGACCCACCCTAATGTATACATACAGATATAATGTCTATTAAAACAAGCCGTGAAGATATATAATGCTCCGCATTCTATATTATACTCCTCGCAGTTGCAAGTAGCTTTTAATTAGTATAGTTCTCCGCATGAAAGAAAGTCTCCGACGAAGGGGGGAGGAATCATTCGCTCTCTCTTTCCGTCAAGAGCGTTATAAGGCGTGCATGCTTTCAACGGGCCTCCCACTTGCACACACATTCCAAACATAGTTCCCGTAGCCACAGATCCGTGCGTCAAACTATAACAAGGTGGTTCAACCGGATTGAGGCCCTTTCCATTGCGCTCCGGTTGGTCTGAAATTTGCGATTTCCTAACGTGGAAAACTCTTGCGCAATTTTTGACCCTCACTGATTTCCAGAACTCACGGAAAAAACTTTTTATCTATATTTTTTTACATTTTCTCAATAACATATGATTCTTTTGTTAAAAATGCATAAAAAAGGTACTCTTAGTATAACACCGTAGAACCAACCGTTTTTGAGAAAATTGCAGTTAAAGAGATTTTTTGACGTTCTGAGCATCAAACATAGTAACTAAAAATTGCGCCGATAAAAATTTTAATAATGCAGGGCGATTCTACATCAAAAACTATTAAAAAAATTCCCATACACAAATGACCACAAATGGATTTTAAGGGAGCTACGCCCACTTAGGAAGTGTTACTTTTTAAGACCCGGCCGAGCCCGGTGGTACTCTTAAAACTGAATTTCGAACTTAGATGAACACAGATGCAACCTTAATATATTATTGTTAAACAGTTTAGAATAGGTTGAAGGAATCCCCTTATCTTTAGGCATGGTGGTATTTTGAATTTTTAGTGAAGGCGCATCTGAATTTTTTTGGCCCCCTCCCCTGACAAAATCTGAAATTGCGCTCTTGTAGCAGCGAAGAGTGCTTATAACAAGAAAACAATAGTGCTGTTTGCTAAAATGCATGTGTGGAAAATATTTACCGCATTTACATTTTTGAAATATTATGCTACACATGTTGTATTTGAGGATTGAATTACTTTTTGGAAAATGTTTCTCAGAAGTACGAACACTTTACGATTTAAAAGATCTCCGAGAAGTGATTTATTTCGAGATCTTGAATCTATACTAGTAATTAAAAGTTTTCTTTATACAAAGCTTATTAAAGGCCCAACTACGTATAAAAAAGTTTTTTAAATATAATTTAATGCATTCATGCTTAGGAGCTTTATATAATATAATAAATATATATTAGATAAAAAAATATTTAAAAAAAAAATGGTCTGTGACAAAACCAAGTAGGGGTGGACGGTAAGGAGGGGGGTGCATAAGGGGACAAGCTTATCGCCACGTACTCATTAAAAATCGTCAAAAATCATCAGTAGGGTTTCAAAAATGAACCAGCATGTGCCACTTGTCAGTTTTTGACAGGTCATGACATTTTTTCTTATTTTTTTTTTTAAATCTAGAGTGCCTTAAATTAGATTATTCGCTTAATTGTTGGTCTAGTATCTTTAGAAAAATACTATGTATTTTGATTTTTTCCCAAAACTCTAAATATGGTGGGCTCTTAAAGATTCGAAAATCATACTTTGGTCCATGTCCATTTTTTTTAAATGGAAAGAGGTTGGCTTATTAGATTAAAATGAAAGAATTTTATTGCGAACATTTTGATACCACAAATGAATAGTTTATTTGGAAGAACTTGGCATTAAAACACAAAGATTTAAAATGAAGAATAAACTAAAAAATGACATGACCTGTCAAAATTTGACAAGTGACACGTGCTTGTTCTCAAAATTGATTCCTGAATCAAAATATTTAAAAATATACAGGGTGTTTCATTTAAAAATCGAAAGTTCGATTCATTTCCGGCGAAACCGGAAGTGCCAAAAAAATTCTAACTATGTCAAAAAATCTTAAATTATACGTAATATAGCTTCTGCAAATTTTAAGATCCTACCTAAAAAAGTAAAGAAGTTAAGGGGGTGAACCACCTTCCTAAAACACCCGGTATAGAAGAAAACAGTGTAGTCACTGTAGTCACTCCTTTAGCAGCTTTAATTCTAATCATTATTTCTTCCTATGGTATATTTATATTTTTATATTGCCTATGTCTAATCGTTTACAAGTGATATACCATTTTAAGCATGTGAACACGTATGCTATCGTTAATATTATACAATTCTAAAGCATAGTATGCCATTAAAATTTATATTACTCTAAAGTGTTAAAACATTGAAGAAGATAAAATAAACACGGGGATAGAATATCTCATATACTCATTCAGTAGCACCCTCTTACAACTTCCGGCTCCACGAGGTCTATTTATAAAAATCTGGCAGGCCAGTCAATATAACTAAAAAAAGGTGCGGAAAATGGTTACGGGAGTTTGTGGCTATTTTTCGAAAAATTTAAGTTTTTTGTCCGTAAATTAATTATAATGTACTAATAAGCTTATTGGCATTTCGGGCATATTTGAGGTAAGAGTAGGTTAAATAAAAAAGTTTGTTTCACAACCAGGATTCGGAAGGTCTCAGGTTTATATCCTGGACCTGGAAGAAACGTTTTTATTTAATTCTTTTATCTCAAATATTATGTCGAAAATATTTTAGCATTAATGTTTAACCTTGTACCACTTTAAGCACGAGTTTGAACATCGCTAAGTCCAGGATTTGTGTGGGCTAGTAGTAGAGGGAACCACTGGCTTATACTGACCTTCGAACCAGATTTTAGGGGGGTGTCTCCGTTCTACTTATCGCCTTCGCCAAATTTCAATTATTAATTTAATAATTTATTTCTAAAGGGCTGAGATTTATTTATGTCCACCCCAAAAATTAAGATTAGTCTTCATTCGATAAAAACGAAACTTTGGTGATTTATATAATTTTACATTGTCTATAAAATGGCGGATTAAATTTTTTTGTTTCACTTTCCGTTTCGCCGGAAGTGGCATAAATATATATTTTTTTAATGAACACCCTGTATTTTTTACATTTTTGAATTCAGCCAAAAATTGTATGTATAAAAAACTGATTGTTGTTTTTGTTTTTTTATCTACATAATAAGTTATTACTAACAGAAGTATTCCTTCATAAAGCTCAACCAAT